>VDFB02066967.1:0-16132 GCA_007258455.2 Sequoia sempervirens
AAGGCTTTGAAAGTTCAGTTGATTTGGATTACTCATGATGTATGGAGAAAGTTTATATTCCATGTTCTTCTTGTGTTTTTACCTTGTTGTAAAAGTGACCCCTAAGGTGTTTAAGACCAATGATGAGATGAAAGAGGTTGAATGATGTTGAATCGATATTTAGGATAAAATTGGTTCAAAGGGGGGATAATTTAACTAAGTGTGTGGAAGGATTCATCCAAACACACCTAACTAAATAGATGATTTTGATTTGGTTTTAAGGATGTACCCAAGTGTAGATAATGATGTTTCCAAAGCTCTAAATTTGTTTGTGAGATGGAGATGATAAATGTTTTGATGAATGAAGTGTTGCTTTTGATCCTAAATGAACCTAAGGAGAACCTTGTTTACAAGACCAAGATAGTGAAGAACATGATTTTCCCTAAGAGTAGTTCAAACCAAAAGACCAATGTTTGCTTGAAAACGATAAAAAATAAACAAGCACATGTGTGGGGTTCAATTTGAGTTAATCTTAGTTAATGACTTCTTTTACCACAAACACACTTCTTACTTAGTTTTAAACTAAATGTCTATGTCTCAATTCCATTTGCATTCCACAAGGTCCATGATGTGAAAATCAAGGTTTCAAGAGCATAGTTTCCTATTGTTGACTTTGAAATGAACAAATCAAGATATAGGTCTCAGTGTTTAGAAGCCTTCTAGGGATAAGAACCCTAGGGACAAGTATTAACACGAGTAATTTTCAAAGGTATTTGTTCCTCTCAAAGAGTTTGAAATTTTGATGATTTGTTTAATGTTTGTTTCAATGTTTTGGATCCAAGCACTATGTTTTCAAACTGACTCACAAGCAATATAACATCTAAGCTCAATTGGTATGTTTTCTTGGTGGGCTTGCCTCATGCCCATTTGTAGTAGAAGAGATGATTTTACATGCAACCAAAGAAAAAATATAAAGGTATGTTAAGAATGAAGTCTTAACCTCTATATTTTAACCAAGATAAGACATGGCAAGTAACTTCTTGGAATCTAAGTTCCAATGCACCACTTTGATAAACTTGTTGGATGGACTAGTTGGTTACTACAAACAAGGTTCTTAATGACAACAAACCATGAACACCGGAACCAACACTCACCCGCTTGGCCACTTAAGGCTCTTCAACCATTCCCGTTCCACTTAAGTGTGGGATTAGGTGCAGTCTATTGTTGGCATATTGATGCTAATTTCTCATGATTTCACACCCTTTGATATAGCTCCACCAATAAACATGCTTGCAAGAACTTTCCTATGAGTTTCCTGTTGCGAGGTGTTTCTCATAGTAAGCCCTCTCTTAAAGGTGACTCAAAGCAATAAAATGCATATATATATTATCATGAAGTTAGTTTAAAGAAAGCAAACAAAATAGCATTCTTTATGAAATAATCCATTATGCTCTACAAACAAAACAACAAAACAAACTAGTTGAAATCCTAAAAAGTACAATGCACACCTATTCCATAGTGGATTGGTGTCACTTTGTTGTGAAAAGTGACCCTTTCCCAACCCTTGACAAGCTAATGATGAAGATGCAATGGAAAAAAATAGCTCTCAATGTGAAGAGAGTAAATTTGCAAGAGATTGTGGATGCTAAAATGAGGAATGAGACTTCCAATTTATAGAATATCAAGTTGGAAGAATGCCCAAAAGAGAGCAATGTGGGATAAAGATTCAACCAATAGGAAGGATCCACTTGTCACCATGTGAGTGGATGGAGGATGTGCAAGTTTTGGTCAATGTGCCAATAAATGACATTAATTGGCCTTTTCAAATTTCAAATTTGGCTTGTTGGAGGGAGAAAAGGGGGCTTAAATGCCAAGTGGGGGACATGTAAGAGGGGAGTTAATGCCATGTTGGAAGGGACTTGTAAGTGAACTTGATTTGAATTCAAACTTGAGGGAATATTCTCCAAAGATGCCTTGTTGAGCAAAAATGAGGATTTAATAAATGAATTAATTGATTTATTTATGCAAGTGAGAAAATCTAGAGAATATGACATGAATTAGATTAGATTTAATCCTAATTTAGTTAATTTAAAAGAGGGTTAGGTGATTTGACATTTTTTCTTTAGATTTATGGATTAAACTAAATAAAAAAGGAGATGAAAGATGTTTTTAAATTTAATTAAATAAAGATTTGATTTATTTAATCAAAGAGGGTGATGTTAGGATTAAATTAAATAAAGTTGATTTATTTAATTTAAATGGATGACTTTAGAGATAAATCAAATAGACTTGATTTATTTGATGAATGGATTTGATTAAATGCAATATGCTAATTTTGCACATCTACAATATGCGTTATGATTTATGTATGGATGTAAATGTGATGGATGCACTTCCTTTATTTATGGGTGATAGGATATGTGATGATGATTTATTATGTGATGTTATGAGATGTGATTTATATGATATGCAATTTTATGAAATGGATGTGTTTTCTTCTCTTTCAGTATCTTTTTCATGACATTTTATGGGATGGATGCTATGATATGAGATGTGTATGCTTATGCAAATGATATGGATGCATTTATTTTTCTCTACTTTTCTATGTAATTTATGAGAAGATGATGTATGCATATGGATGTATGGATAATGTAGATGTTCAATATAGTGCGATGTATGTTTATGCTCTTATAATGATATGTATGCATGTTGATGTTTTTGTATGGTTACAAATATACTAGTTATAAATAATTTATAACTGATATTTTTGTCAACTATTCATTGTTAGCCATATTTTCCATAATAAAAAGAATTTAAATTTAAAATATAATTTTATAATTATCTATCCATAAAAATACATATGTAAATTAAAGACATCCTAAAATCATAATATGTATGTTCATGATTGATTAGAATCCATAAGTAAAAATATTAACATAACTATCTATGAATCCATCATATAACACAATCCATGGATAAATCCAAACATCATATATCATATATATATGATTGCTAAGTAAATGTACATCATCTTAAAAATAAAAATTGGTACATTACCTCATAGAATATTGATCATTAATATGGCTAGTCATACACAATTATTGTTATCCACCTCTCAATTCTATGACCTAGCTAATTAATTTGGTGATGGTAATGGTGACTTGCTAGTTCTGATCTACTAAAATCCCTTGATAGAGACTCTAGTTTTACATATAAAGGGTCCCTTTTCTATGTTAGCACATCACTCATTGACAAGTTTATAGTATTTATCCTCTTATAGTGTATGTTGCATGTCACTTAATGTTTTATCACACCTGTTAATATTTAAGACATGTTGTAGATCCTATACAACATCTTAATCTATTTATGTAGTATACATCTTTGTATATAATGCATTTTTCTACCTTTTACACTTCCAATCATTTCTCTAATCCATTCTTCTCTACATCTACTCCATCTCTCTATATTTGTAAAGCATCCCACTCTATCTCTAGAGTCCTTCCTCTGGGGCCCTAGTAACCTAGTATATGTTATGCCTTCCTATACAGGAACATCCTTCATTATTTTATGCATATCATCCCCCTTATCATCAACTCCTCAAGCTCACACTATTGGTACTACTATAAGTACCACCACTAGAACAACCTATAATATTAATCTCTTTCCTTCACACTTTTCTTAATGGTTCTATGCTTGCATAGCTACCCAAATAATGACCCCCATATCCTTAGAAATTTGTTTTCATCGTATTTTCAATCACTTACGCCTAAGGCCTACCAAAAATTCCTCATACCCAACCACTATGTATTTACATTTATCATATCTTCTCACTCATCCCACTATAGTTGTGCTAACACGATCCAAATTCCAAAGACATCGTTCTTTCCTTCTTATGAAACTTCATTCCCATCCTCTCAAAATTCCCAACTAATTATGTAGCAATGTGGGATGTCCTTTTATAGCTAAAAAAAACTTAACACCATATTAGCTCTATGAAAATTATATAATCATATTTCCCAATAATATAGTATTAAAAAATCAAGAAGCTGAAGTAAAATTTATCATTTAATCCATAAGTATATCAAAACTTGTATGACTTACATGAAATGTTTATAGCCAAAAAATCATCAATCACTCAATTGTATTAACTAACCTACCAAGTTCAAATCACTATATAAGTATACCAATACAAATGGTACCCATGCAAGAAAACTCTCCATATTGATCATGGTGACCACCATATTTTAGAGACCTATCATAAACAACCTCTTAGTATCGTTATCTAGAAACATACTACTAATTGTCACCATAACTTCCAAGGGTATCCTATATACTCACCCCCAATATGTGTCACTATATCTCTTGAATAAGCATAAATATTAACAAATCCATAAATGAATACATCATATAACATAATCCATGGATCAATATAAATATCACACACACACACACACACACACATATTGGCTCTATAAATTCACTAGAAATTCAATATATTTCGATATGCATACTCCCCATGAATCAAAATCTATAATATCCTCCATACGTCCCCCAATGTCACAATCATCTACCCTATTTAAAGATTAAATTTAGTGTTTCTAAATGTCACCACTAGGTTAGGACTACCCTTATTTCGCTCTCTTCCCTAATCTAAAGCATATGTGTTATGCAACATTAGCCCACTACCTCCATTAAACCTTAGTCATCCTCATAAAAACCTAAATCAAGCTTAGTATAGTGGAACACCTCTATTCAACCACCATCTAGTTGGATAAATCTTTAGACACATGCATATCTTGGTAATCATATTATCACAAGCCTAACCTATTTCCCTCAATGAAAAATCCATTTTCTGAACAAAAAATATTTTCATATCTAAAATACTTATTTTCCTAACGTAAATATGTTTTCCTATCTAATTTTTTTTTTCCTAATACAAAGTTGTTTCCCTCACAAAAACTTTATTTCCCATCTTACAACCCATTTTTCCATCCAAAATTCATTTTCCTCAAACAAAAACCCACTCTTTAATGCTAATATATTTTCATAATCCACTACCTATTTTCCTAATTAGAAATTTATTTTCCTAACAAAAAACATATTTTCTCAATCCTAACCCATTTTTCTAATTGAAAAATAAAATCATAGTGATCAATAATCTTTTGAAAATAAATTATAAATAATTAATTCATCCAACTAAGATCTTCTTGTATCTCCATATTTGAATTTTATTTAGGCCAAGCTTGTTGTCATTATTTTAGGGTGGGAAAATGGGAACACAATTTCTTCTGCGTAACTTGTCTAGTAGGGAGTGACTTTAGTTTTCAATCTATGTTTTGTAAAGAAGAGAATGTGTCATTGTATCTTATATGAATTTATTCACTATAAACACAATTTTGAGATTTGATGTATGAATCTAGGCGCGAGCTTGTTTTCTACAAAACATGTAGAAATATGGTGGTTATTTCCTTTTATCTCTATTTCATATTGAAATTAAAATATTTTCTATTAGTTGTTTCTCAAAATGTTGAATGGTAATTTGTGCATGTGATTATGGTGTTTGGACATTATGTTTAGACTATAAATTTTGTGAACAATCTATATATTTCTAAGGGAGGCTCTAAATTAAATGGTTTTATTTATAATTGAAAAAAAATCTCTCTACCTCTCTCTCCTATTTACATATATATGAATCTATATTTACTCTTTTGTTCATCTTAGTTAGATTAGGTTTAGGATATTTTTATTCAAAGTTTCATTGAAAATCATTCTACAAGATGATCAAGAATTATTATTTTTATAAAGGTTTTTATCTTCATGAACGATAATCTCTACTTTTATTTTAATTTAATTTTTTGTTTGAAGTCAATGATTTTGTTTGTAATTTATCATCTCTCTCTCTCCATCATTTGATATTTATTTTATCTTGGATTTCTTAGGAGTAATTTAAATTAAGGACAATTTGAGATTCATTAGAATTATTTGTATGGCATCGCTAAGAAGTATTATATATTGTAATGCCTTCATCTTTACGAATTAAGAAAAAACCTATCATGAATACTTATAGGGTCTACATGAGGTATTGTGGAATTCTCTTCATGAAACACATTTTAATGTATAAATTATAGTAGCATATGAAATGAACATGGATCTATGGACATAGGATGATCATGACAATATCAAATGAAAATCCTCACTAGGTGTGCCAATGCCATGTGTACATATAATAAACATGGTCTACAATAGGTGTCTCTTAAATCAAATCATGTGAAGGAGATTTTCTAAGAGGTAAATACTAATGAGAGTCAAGTGCACTATAATAACCATTTCTAAAAGAGATATTGAACATGTGAGCATCATGGTTAAGTGTAGTAATAATTTCCAATAGTGATGATAATGTGGTGACAAAATTCTCATATGAAGAAAATAAACAAGAGAAGTGATATAGTACTTGTATATAGATAAGTTGATCCCACTTGTATGCTAAAATATCATAAATGAACTCGAGATAAATTGACCACATAAAAAATTATATAAATATGGCATAGTAAGGGAAGAAATAATTGGTGTGAAGGATAAATCGAAATACAAATCCATGATATAAAATAATAGTTTATCCAAACATGAGAAGTGTATGGTTCACAAGAGCACAAAATAAAGATGTAAAACCTATTAAGATGACTCAAATGATATGAAAATAAGATACAATTTATTTTAAATAAAGAGATTAACACTATTTGTTTGAATTCAAGAAATTAGTACCATTTATTTTAGATCAGAAAATTGATATCATCGACTTTAAATCAAAGAATTAATATTAGATTAGATATAATATAGATGTGAAATGTAAAAACCTTAAATTCACACAAAAATGAATAGATTGAATAAAAGCTAGTATGTAAGAATAAGCAAACCAAACCCTAAAATGAAACACAACACTAAAAAGGATGGTCAGATTTGAAAATAAGATATGAAAAAATAAAAGAAAGAAATCTAAAAATCCTATTAGTGATATAAAATCCTAGGAGCTTAAACTAAAATGTTAAGGGGTGAAACTAAGGGACGACGTTACAAACACAAACAGACACGACGCTTCACGTCAACCGACGCGCCGCTTCATGTGGAAAAATCGTGTTGCTATTTATCTTCTCACATCGGTGTCTGTCATTCATAACATTCTCGTGCGGACTTTTTACAGAGTTAAGTTTAGATTTTCTACTTGTGGAGTTTTCTGGCGCAGGCAATAAATTACTTATGGCTGAGCAACGTAAGGTGATATTACTCACCTCAGACGAGAAGGTGATTGAGGTGGAATATGAGGTCGTTATGCAGATGGAGATCATTAGAAAATTTATAGAACTTACAGGTAGCCGCACTAATTTACCTGTCTCTAATGTTTCCAGTACATTGTTAGCAAAGGTCATTGAATACGTCAAATATCATTTGGAAGCCGACAAATCTGGCCAGTCAGAGGAAGTTAAAAAAACTTGGGATAAGCAGTTTGTAGATTTCAATGAAGCAACACTTTACGATCTTCTTATGGTATGTTTGGCATTTTGTACACCATTCACATTTAAATTTCTCAGTTGTACGATGGTTTATTTATTAATTTATGTGGGATGTGCAGGCTTCTGATTACTTGAAGATAAACAATCTTTTCGAATTCTTATGTGGTACTGTAGCTGACATGATCAAAGATTTATCACCTGAGCAAATTCGGCAGAAATTTGGCATAAAGAATGATTATACTCGGGAAGAGGAGGAAGAAATCAGGGGTCAAGTTGCATGGGCGTTTGATGATTGATCGAAAGATGTTTTCATTGATTAAATTGTTGTGGGAACTCTAATAGTTATGATTTCGCTTTACAGTTCATATGGAGGAAGGTTATAATCATAAAAGTTATGATTTTGCTTGACAGATTCAATATTTTTAATAAATTTTAAGGTTTGCATTAATTCAATTTTTTTATGTTTATTCATGTTAATGAGTTTGGTGTAATTAATAATATTGAAATATTATTTTGGTAGTCAATTTTAGTTTTAGATGTTTAAGTTTTGTATCATTTGCGAATTAAGGGTGAACAAATTGTTATCTTGTTTTAGCTATGAGTTAAAAGAAATATTAAAAAAATAATAATACAAATTTAATTAAATAAATTGAACTTAGATATGAATTTTATAGTTATTAATTTCATACGTATAGATTTCTATTGGATAAGGTTAAATATAGTTATCAATTATGAAGAGGCGAAAGTTATCTTTCGCTTAGGAAACAAAAGACAAATGATAGGGCACCACATCATAGCCTATAAAAGAGTGACATTTTTACATTGTTGGTTCATTAATTTTTTCCCTCCCTTGCCCCACCTCTAATACATAAGATATTTCATGTTAAGGGCTTGATAAGAGAAGCCTAGCTTTATTTGTCTAATCATTTTCTTTTTTAAATCATGTTAATATTTTATGTAATACTCAAGAAGAGGAGGAAGAAATCAAATGTCAAATTGCATGGGTGTTTGATTTAAACCTTCATAAGGATATATTACTTTTATAATATTCTTATTGGTTGAGCAAAAAAATCTTTTCATTGATTAAATTGTTGCTTCCAGGTTCTTATTTCGCTTGACAGTTCATATGGATGAAGGTTATAATCATACATGTTATGATTTTGCTTGAAAAATTCAATATTTGTGAATAAGTTTAAGAGTTTGCATTAATCTAATTTTTTATGTTTATTTGTGTTAATGAGTTTAACATAATTAATAATATTCAAATTTCATTTTGTTAGCCATTTTTTAGTATTGGATGATTTTGATATTTAATTTTTGTAACATGTATAAATTAAGGGTGAATAAATTGCATCTTACTTTAGTTATAAGTTAAAAGGAATATTCAAATGTTTTTTGTTTATAAAGTTAACTAAATAAAATTAAGTTATATATATATATATACGTAAAAGGTGAGTTTTATAATGATGCGAGAATTTAGCCTAGCCTCCACTAGGTGAGATCACATAAGAGGGATCTCATCCCCATGCAACTAGCATTAAATTTAATTCATTCACCCTTGGTCAAAGCCAATCAATCAATTCCCTACCTACTTGTTCCTAATGCCACTTTAAGACACGATATTGACCTAGAATGAAGCCAAAAAATAATAAAATATAAAACCTTCCTTGCAACACTAGTGCACAACATAGAAGTTTTGAGCAATAGACCAAAGCACACAAAATTGATTAACCATTATCCAAAGCACACTAGATTAATTAACTGCTTCTAAATGGGTACTAACAATAGATGTGGCTCCTAATTTTGCATCAGTACATATAAAATTACCAAGAGTGTTGCCAATACCAGTGAAACACGATTCAAACTAGTAATGAAGGGGAAGACTTGGAAGATGAACTCAGATTGGCATGACTAAAAATGATTCAGTGGCTGGATCAAAGTTTGGATGCCATGATTTTAAGAGTAGTGTACTCTCTCTCCATAGCCATGTGGAATTGAGAATGGAATTTTTATCTTGCTTATTGTAAAAAACCACTATAAAAAATCCCTTTGCACTGGGATTAATTTCTAGGTTGTTTTCCACAAGCGCAGCCCATGATTTAGATATCCATTCACACAACATAGAAAGACTACACCAAAATTGACTAAATCTAGTAATTAATCCATTCTCAGAAAATAAATTTACATTTTCACACAATTCCTTCAATAACATGGCATCAAATTTTAGTTCCAATGGTTTCTCTTAGCAGTGAATAGACTCTCTATTGGTTATACCTAAGTGGCTTGATTTCAAAGAGGAATTAGAAGAACCAGACCTAGATCTAGGGTTTTTCAAAGAGGCTCCAAATAGAGGTACATCCACAGAGCACGCAACACACCCCTGACCATTTTTGACAACATCCAAAAAAAGAGGCTTTTGTGGTAGATCTGGCACTAGAATGCAATTTGTTGGGCGTCTTAGTTGATCGAATAGTTCCTAAAACCACTCTAGAGCCCTCCTCAAACACCTCCGAAGCACCATGGCAACTAGAGAGAGGCGTAAAGGGAGCAGAGTCGAGTCTTGTAGGAGTTTTCTCAACTACAACTCCCAAAATACCTTCAACTAGGGGATTAGAGATAAAGGCAGTTCCACTGTCCTACGAAACACCAATGGGAGCATGAGCAATTCCCACACTCAAAACACTTCCCTTCGATAGCTGCACTAATTGTGCAACTTTTGATCACGGCGACAAACACCTTAGAAATACATTTTAACTTATTTAATTTTTACTTTGTTTATTATTTTTTACATATTGATTTCTATTGGAAAAGGTTAAACATGATATTCAAATACAAAGAAGTGAATGTTATGTATGACTTTGAAAACAATAGCCAAATGCTATGGCATCACATCATAACATTTCAACATTATTTGTTCATCACATTTTTCCCTCCCTTATCCCACCTCTAATACATAGGATATTTCTTGTTCAAGGCTTGAGAATAGAACCCTAGCTTTATATGTCTAATAATTTTCTTTTTTAAAGCATGTTAATATTTTATGTAATAGTAAAAGATGCTAGCCATATTTACTTTTGTATTTAAACATACATGTATTGAAATTCATGTATCCAAACAATTTGAATTTTAACTTGATACATTGAGTCCTTTCCCAAAATATCAATTATAGTTCTCCTCCTTAACAATTGAATCCTTTTAGTGAAATTCCTATGTGGTGGTAAAATGATCATAGGAATGAGTACATATTTCATTGAAAATGAGTACCAATTTATGAACATGATCTCAAACATAAACTCCTTGATTCATATGGATAGCCATTATGGTTTGGGATCTTGTTAATAAATGAGAACTCAATAAAAATACATAAAAAATTAGGAATGAGTACCTACTCCTTAAATCTATTAATTATTTTCTCTACATAACCTATTTTTTAGAATGTGTACCCATTTTTGGAATATGCATTTATTTTTAGAACATGGTTAGGTGTTTGGAACAACTATGCATTTCATAAAATATAAAATTTAATACTTTTTTAGTGTTGGAAAATTAGATGCATCGTTGATGTAAAAAGGTGTCATTTATGACAAAGGAGAATTAGGAGATGTAGTGGATCTAGTTCTAGAAGATTTAGTGTAGATTGTTGGTGACTAGAGCATCTATTTGCAAAAGTTGTAAAGTTGCTCAAATTGTTGCAATGTTGCCATGCAATAGTGGCATGTTGTTGCAAAGGGTTCTTCTAGGTTTTTGAAGTATTATCTAAGGCTAAATTCAATATGGGTTTTCTGAGAACTTCTCAAAAATGTGTGGTGTAGGTCCATAGGATGTATAATGTGCTTAGAAAAGAATTACTTGTGCTCTCGAAAAAATCTAGGGTTTTTCAGATAAACCCTAATATCTAAATAGTCATGAAAATAAACCAAGTTTATATTTTAATTGTGACTAGGTATTGGTAGTGATAGGTTGTTCAAGTTATGACATGAGCCATTGGAGCCATTGGAGTCATTGGCATGACCAACCCTCTTATCTAGAGCTATGGGTTCATTTGTTGATGAGGTTCTATGGAAGATCAATGGTATGTGTTGGAGCTTGATAGTCAGGTGGTTATCACAACCATCCTTCACATTGTGCTTTAATATTTTATGCATAGAAGTGTTTTTTTAATATGCAATAAATGGTAGTGATCAACCCTCTAAAGGTCGACGATGCCCACCAACCTACAGTGCACATGGTGGTTTCCCATCTAAGCCCCACAAGATAGTAGGAAATAGTTGAGATCATGTGGTTGATGATCATACAATGCATAAGGAGTTTCATGTGGGTTAAGATTTTGTAGGCCAATGATGAAATCATGATGGACACATGGCGAGACATCGCTCGATTATTTCACATGATTGTTGTGAAGTGAAATGAAGGAATGCGATCTAAAATGAGTGATAAACTTCAAGTGATAGTGGAATGTGACATAAGATAACGACATATGGTAGTTTCCCACTACCCCGCTATCAATACGGTGGGTCCCTAGCTCAGCTCTTTGGTATGACATGTGCATGACATGGAATAGAAGACATGTGGCAAGTTGTTATTGCATTGTGGAGTTTCTTTACATTGTTGAAATAGAATTGGATACCCTCAGGAGAGTAGCAATATGCAATCATTATAAACAAAGAAGTGAGATCAACAATGATAATTAAATGTACCTTTAATCTAATGGAAATGTTTTAAAGATAGGTGATGAGCATGAATCAAAGGATCATGGCATGAAGGAAAGAAATTGATGACCCATATTTGAATGAGATGGAATCAAATGGATAGGTCTTTGTGAACAAGGGTTTTGAATCTGTGCTCAAATTCAATTAGCTCAACTACTCCAACGACAATTTTCATTGGAGATTTGATTTGTAGTCAGTGGTATAGATTGTGACAAAGATTAGCATATGAATCAAATTGAATAAACAAATGAATATATTTGTAGTGTAGGAAAATGTATCCCTCTACATTTTCAAAGTTTTTTGGGCCCTCCCTACTAAAATTGGGCTTCTTTATGGCTTAGTTGGTCTTATTTTGCATCCACAAGCCTTATTTAATGCATCTTTTGAGGATAATTTTGACGCATATCAAATAACCAATCATAATTTAATAATTTTGGTTTGTATGGCCTAGATTTAGTCATATAGGACTCATACACCACCTTGGGCTTATGGGTCCCACCAAAGTTTTTGGCTTTGAACTAAAGATTTTATGAAGTGTGGAATGCTATGACTCTCTTTTGCTCAATTAGGATCTTTTACCTAATGAAAAGAGATAGATCCCACACCCAAAATCTAGGTGGTTCACTCAAACTAATGCATGTATGATTCAATTATATATAAATGAAACAAACGAATGAAATTTATTGATTAATGAATGGAAACTAAGTAAAAGAAGATTGTTTGAAAACACATTATGTAATGCAAAAACACCTAAAAATGAATGCAAATTGCAACATAAATGGATGAAATTGAAAGTATGCACTTGTGATCTGGATGGGTATTGGAAATGACTTCTTGAATGTTGTTGATGCTAATTTTTAGGCCTGGTGGGACTCATTCACCATTCTAGGCAAATCAGTCCTAGTTTTGTGAAACTATTCCGAGCCCGTTTCAAAAAAATGGGTGTCTAAAAATGAAAACAACCAAAAATAGGCTTGGAAGTGGGACTCATTCACCACCCATGGTGAATGAGTCCACTTTTTAATTTCTAAATATTCAAAGGTGGAAATAGGAGCTTTCAATTTGCACTTTTTGCTTCTTTAGGTGTCTGGTTTTGAAATTATCAGATTCAGGCCTAAAAGTGAATTTTTGTGAGTATTTTGACTTATCCAATGAAGAGATGACTTGAAAAAATTTTCAATGCAATATTCAATTATTTATAAGCCTCCAAGATGTCTAAATCTGTAAACACATGTGACAAGAAAGAGAAATGTTGGATGTTAGGGCATGGGGTTTGCCTTGGGTCAAACCCCTTTAAGGTAATTAAACCAAAATGATGAAATAATGTAATGAAGAATGCAATAATGAAGTCAGTACCTTTCCATGATGTTTATCTTGAATTTATGCAACAAAACATGAAGAATATGCCCTTGAATGTCTTAAGAAGCAATCTTAATGACTTGTAATGATGAAACCCTAACTTACTTGGAGTGATGGAGAAGATAGATGATGAATGAATTGTGAAAATGAGTTAATGGATGTGAATTAGGGTTTAGAGAATCTATTTTATAGGAAATTCACCTTAATTTCCTATAAATTGGATCCCTAAGGCCAACACGTAAAAATAATAAACTTAAATTTTAGTTTTTCCCACTCAAAGGTAAAAAATGGGCCAAATGGGACTCATTAACCACCTTGGATGAATTAGTCTCACCTAGAAGGGACTCATTCACAATAGATGGTGAATTAGTCCTAGTGGGGCCCATTTGATAGCTAGGATGCTAGGAAGTAAGAAAATAAGGTTTTTATGGTGACTTTATTTGGCATTTCATCAAATATTGCCTTAGGATGCACAATATGGTATAATAGGAGCCTATTAGTGATGATGTAAAGGTCAATTTTGGTTTGGGACATATAATTCGATATGAAAGTGTGTTTAGTATAGACACGCAAAATTAGCATTATGCATTCGATCAAATTAACACTCATCCATTCATCAGGGTAAATCAATTTCAATCTCCTAAGGTCATTCACTTAAATTGAATAAATTAACTTTATTTAATTTAAGCCTATCATTCCCTCTTTGATTAAATAAACCAATCATTTATTTAATTAAATCTCAAATCATCATTCATCTCCCTTTGATTTCATTTAAATCCCTAAATCAAGTCAAATTGGTCAAATCATCCTAATCATCATTAAACTAATCTAACCATGATTAAATGCTAATCCTAACCACTTCCATCATCTAGATATTCCCACTTGTACAAATAAATCAATTTATTGATTTATTAAATCAACATTTTCACTCAACATGGCATCTTCCCTCAAATTTGAATTCAAAAACAAGTGGACATGTACACCCAAAAAATCATTTATGAGGCATTACATGTCTCTTACATGTCCCTTGCACAAGTCAAACTCAACATTTACTCACAATTTCAAATTTGAAATTTCCCCCTCTTGGGCACATTTCCCAAATCTTGCACATCCCTCAACCACTCACATGATGACAAGTCTCCTCTTCCTATTGGCTCATTTTTAGTCCCACATTGGTCCCTTTTCAACACTCTTAGCATTTCAAAATCTATAAATGAAAGCTTCATCTTTGATCAAATCCTCCACAAATTCCACAATTCTATCATTTCATCTTCACAATCTCTTGCAAAGTCACTCTCCTTGAGAACTAATTTTTCCCATCTTACTCCATCATTATCATTGGCATTATATCATTTAGCTTAGCTTAAGCAAGGATTGGGAAAGGGCTTCTTTCCATAGAAGCACCAATCCAATATGAGATGACTCACTTCATGTTTTTCATGTGCTTATTTAGCTCGATTTTATCATTTGTGTGCATTTGAAAACATTGATGTACCATTTCATATGGATGTTGTTATTTGATTTGTTTTAAACTAAAATGTTAATGTGTGTTGTTTGTTTTGAGCAAATGAAGATTTCACCATCTAAGACTTCCAAGGCTTTAGAAGGAGGGTGAATCACATGTCATTCAATATGTTCATTCATTTAAGTATTCAATGCTTTTAAATAAATGTCATAAAAAAAATTTTAAAAATAGAAAAATGCCTCTGCCGCGTATCAAATCACTTATAAATCTTTGCTACTACTAGTTGAATCTTGTATTGATAGAAGGGATCAACATTAGCATTCAATCATTTAAAATATGTCAATTTCTATGTTGAAAATTAATGCGCTCACCATGTTTGTACATACTCTCCAAGTATTGCATTCAGGAGTGTCTAATAACCGTGGCTATTTTGCTTACAATGACTGGTAGCCTCTAAATTCTTCCTTTGATTGGGTTGGTTCCTTGTCAGTGGTCGGTGTAGTGGTTGTGTTAAAATGTCAAAATAGCTCTCTATCCTATTTTTATCATCACAAAGTACACTTGGAGAAGCTAATTGGATATAGTATCTCATGTATCAGTATGATATAAAAGTATTTGCATATTTAAATATCTGTCTGATAACATATATATATATATATATATCTGCTAGGTCTAAAAAGAATGATAACTTAATTTGTCTGCTGGAAGTGGGTCGATTCAAGATACCAACACCATGCCATTTATTTTCTTCTGAAAAATACATGTTTGTATCATGAGTTGGAGTCCTCTTATAGCTATGGTTTTGTCTTAAAAATGGTGTTTTTTCTGTTTTCTACATACAGAGAATGTTGTCTTAAAACTGCACCCAATAGAGTTCTTTGTTGCTCACCAAATTTGAAAAGTGAACTACTGTAAAGATAGTAGTAAAGGCATTATGTCAAATAGTGCACAGACCCCTCTTCAACCATAAAGTCATTTCTTTGAGGCATTCCATCAAAAGGATCTCATGCCTTGGCTGCACTTTCACACTTTCCATACACATCCACCAAAGCATTTACAATCATAATATCTGAGAAAATCATTATTTTGTTATGCTTTAAATCAATATCAAA
>VDFB02066968.1:0-11859 GCA_007258455.2 Sequoia sempervirens
CTCTCTTGAAAGTCTCTCCCTCCTACCCACTCTCCCTCTCGAGCTCCTCTACCCTTAACCCTTAAACCCTAGGACCCCCTACCCTTAACCCTTAAACCCTAGGATCTCCTACCCTTTATCTCTCTCCCACTCCCCTCCCCCTCTCTCTCAAGTATCTCCCTCGTACCAAGGATTAAATTTGAAGGCCGACTTTGCTTGTCAACAATTTTTTTAATGATGGTTATCTATTCAAGGGTGCCTTGAAAACATTATGGTATACCTTAGTGTATGTAAAATTATATATAAATCAAACATATATATCATTATAATTCTATATAAATTTTGGCAGTCTATCCTGGAAAATATCTCCTTTTATCTGATACAATCTTCTTAAAATTTTGATTGTATTCTATAGAAAAATTCTCTAAATACGGTCATACGACCATCAAATTTAAGCCCTACCTCCTACCCTCACTCTCCCTTTCTCTCCCACTCCCTCCATATCTCTCTCTCAAGTCATAGTTTAAAAAAAATATAATTAATATTTATATTAATATTAAAAAATAATTTTTAAAAGATTGTGTTCGACCAAACATCTTTAGAATGTTCAACTGAACCCAATTTAAATCAATTTTTTTATTCTATGTTGAATGGGTTCGGTCAAACCCCTGTTCGACTGAACAATATTTTTTTGTTTGACCGAACCAACATTTTTTCACTCCCATCCCTTGAGGCACCAAAATTGCTGAGAATTTTTCACTTTGAAGCTCAATTTTAGAATGAAAATGGAGGAGATCTCAGAAACTCAAATAGTATCAGGTTTCCCTCAAATCGATCTATCCAACGAATATAATTTTAATATGTTTTGATTATATTATCTATTTGTTTTTTATGTTTTATTAAATATAGGTTTTTCACTGAGAACAAAACTCTTTGTTCTGCACATGTGGAAAAATAGAAGATTATAATTTTTTTTTGAAAAATATGAGTGCACCAGATATAGGAGTCCTTGATCCAACAAAAAAAATAATTTCGATACATACAGTAAAAGTTATGCATTATATGGTTGTGTTATGTCTGAATTGTAATTGATTTGACTTTGAAACTTGATTAAAGAAAAAATATTCAATAAAAAACTATCTAACCAAGTGGAAGCACTAGATATCGGAGTTACAAATCTAAATCTGAAAGAATTGGAATTTTATCTTTCAAGGAAAAAAAGTTATGCATTATACAGTGTGCGTCATTTTTTAAAAATGTTGTTTTTTGAAAAAAACCAATTTTCGTGGGAGATGGAAAAAGAAGTGCAATCTAATTCCAAAATTTTTGAAAAAAATATTTTTAGAATCTACAGACAATATGTGACAAGACTCTAGTTTGCATCATCTTCAAATTCCTCATGGTTTAATCGCTATAGGTTCCCAAATGTGAAGATTTAGTTAAATAAAATAAAATAAGTGTCCAATTTGGCCAAAAATTGTAAACCACTATTGTGGGATCACCCATTACACTCAAAAACACTTACACCATTAATTAGGTCAACCTAATTAGATGAAACATGTAATATAATAACCTGCTGGTTCAAGATCCAACCACTCACACCTCAAAATTTGTAACACATCAAAGTAGGTTGGAAAGGACCTATAATCACTCTCTTAAGTTTTCTTAAATCATATTTTAAATTTGCACAACCCCAAACTCTTTAGGTCAGCACTAGATAGTAAATACTGATGATATGAACCATCTATTCATTCACAAAACAACATGTGAACCACCAAAAAACTTGCCACTTGGACCACACACCCTTGTGACACCTCTAAGAACTCCCACAAAAATTGATATAACTAGATATTATACTATGATGGAATGCGGACCATTCCAAACATGTACTTTGTACTGGTAACACTATCACTGGTAGACTTGATACACTCTCATCATTATCTTCGATACCAAAGGACATAAAGACATAACTCTTTGGATTTAGATTCCTTTGACATACACCAAAAATTACCTTAGAACCGTAGACCAAAATTCTTCAAGGTGGAGCAATGTAGACCTAAAAACTGATACTCTGTACATTTAAAACTAAACTTTGTGACCTAGCCAAATATTAATATATTTTTTCTGCATTGGATCAAAACTCTTACACTTGTATAATGGATTACCATCACCATACTCACTTATGCTTCACCAATCAACTCTACCTCAATGTATACTTTAATTTTGACATCAAACAACAATGTTGACATCAATGAAAACACTATATATGATCATGCTCATGTTGCCAACAACCATATCAATGACAATAAAACCAACAATTTCCTTAGACTTCCAACATGCATGAAAGTTCATTGCATGTTTGAGGGGTTGTATGTATGAGGAAATAGGTATTATAAATGAAGAAAAAAATAATTAGGCAGGTCCCAATGATGATAGTGCAGTTCATGCAAGGCTATTGTATGCATACAAGTGTTGTACATGTCAAGGATACTCAAGAAACACATTTAGGCTTTGGATTTCTGACATGTGGAAATCCTAGGTGTCCATCTTCTCTCGTGGAGTTATATTTATTTGGTACTTGTTTATTTTAAAATTAGTACAAGTTTGAATAATTCACGAGTACCATTATGTTGTCAGAATCACTCTAAATATCTTGTTGTAGTTCAAGACTCCTGAAGTAGGTCAAGGAAGATTGGATTCATAAAACCCCTATATAGTTGATTTGTGATTGTGCATGCATGACCCACATGAGATAAATTTATTTGATAACTAAATGATAGATCCTTGGTTATATTATGAGGTCATTACTACATATGAAGGACTAATTTATTAAAAAACTATTGTTTAATTTTTCGTGATTTTTTGATGATATGCTCAATTAGTAATATGGTTCAAACCAATGACTACTCCTTGGGAAATAGAGACAGTACATTGGAAGGTAACAAACTAAAATAAAAGAACACAAAGTCATGTATTTACACACATTAAAGATGAAAATTTTTGTAACATACTTATTAATCTTTAACAGAGCTATGTACATATCCATATATAACATGAGAAATATCATTACAAATATTACAACATTTTCAAAGTGTTGTTATACTCATCTATCTCATATTACATTTATGCCAAAAAATGTGGCAAATAAAAATCCCTCGATACAACTAAGAACCTCTCTTGAATATATATACATATCATCATGAAGAAAATCTACAACAAAACCCACCCTCAATATTTACCTTCTTCGATTACATAGGTATGTACACCCTAATGATGAAAAACTTGCAAAAATATAATACTATATGTGAGCTAAGAGAGATTTGATATAGTTAGGTGGTATGATGACCATATGATTATGTAGATTTTCATATGACCACCATTGCTGACCTCTCCAAAACATCATCAAAATTTTTCGTTGCCAAAATATATATTGTGTTCTATATGCAAATTTATCTCTTAGGAACTTTGAGCACAAAGGTGGTGTTTACTTTACTCTAAGACGCACCATTTAAAATTCAATGCCTAGGACCATTGTATATCCAAGAAAGAAAGGGAATGGACTTGCAAGATTTCTCTAATTCCATGTTGGAGTAGCCAAGATCTTCTTGCAAGATCAAAAATATTCCACAAACATGAATTTTAAGATGAAAATTATTATATGTATGTTATAAAATGTGCAAAAGAGAGCCTTAAATATAAAAGCAATGATGAGGAGGTGAGCAGTTAGGAGTGAAACTTTGAATACCCCTCTGAATGTGAAACACGTGTAAGAGTTCATGGACAAGTGTATTAAAACATGGTGAACCCATCTGAGGTGAGAAAAAAAAGTGAGATGTCTCTCTAAGGGAGCTTAATAGTAGTGTGTTTGTAGGAACACCTAGATAATAGGTAAATGTAAGATAGTTTAGTAATAACACTTTTCACACTATCAATATGTTGAACAAGACAACTAAGAGGGGGGGTGAATCAATTGACACAGATTTAAACCTTTATTCATTCACTGGAACTAATCCTTAACACTATTTAGACGATTAAACATTAAATAATGGTACAAAAATTGAAAACTATCACACAAACACAATAACACCAGATTTACGCAAAAACCCCAACAAGGGAAAAACCATGGTGAGGATTAACTCACACTATAGAGAATATCAAAATCGATTACAAGAGGTTCATTACTTGAGAAACAAGGCTCACTCCCAAAACAAGGACTCACTATCCAACAAGGCTAACAACATAGAGGGCTCACTGCCACTGAGATACAAAGAAGATAGAAGAGATACATTACAAAGAGAAGGAAATCTCAATGAAATGAAGATATCCACCACAATTTCCTCAACCACTTGTAGACATGCATGAATGATAGAGTACACCTTTTGCTCATTGCATCTGAAAACTCAACATTTAAGCTTCACACTAATCTACCACACTTGCATCACACACACTCACTAATTCACATCAATCTCACATCTATTTGCTCTATTTATTTGCACTTATCTCTCTTTCCTCTTTTTATGATATATTTTACCACTAACTCATCCTATATTTATGCCATCTTCAACTTTGAAACATATCCAAAGTTGGCCATCCAAATTCAAATTCAAATTAGGTTGGCACCAAAACATCCTAGGGTAAAATTAGAATGAGGGAGACCCAAACACATGCTTCATATGGACCCAAATAGATCCAACACACTTCATAAACTAGGAAACAAGGTTGGCCAAACTAGTGTAAAACACATAGAACAATTAAGCACTAACCTTCTAGATACCAAAACTATCTTCAATAAAATCAAAACAACTCAACTATAGAACCACAATTCATAAGACTTTAACAAAGAGAAATCTAGACCAACAATATTTCTCTCAGACCTCAACCAGAAACACAAAAATCCATAGTTCACAACTAGTGAATATAACTCGCACTGTACAATGAATGAACAACCAAAAATGTGGATATAGCAGCTTCCAACAACCATGATCAACATATTTGAACCACACAAACATAGGAGAAAAACCCAGAGCAATCATTGAACACCTGCAATCTTTCTTCAATACAATTTTCTCAATATCCTCGACATATATAGCCAATACCCTATATCCATGAAACTAATGACAACATCAATTAGTAGTTAACTCATTGACTAGTTGACATCATGAAAAAAACTTCATTCTTTCCATTCTTGCAGCACAATAAATATTTGTATGTTATTTTCATGATAACTTTTAAATCAAAACTTTGAATCATGAATTATGGGATGCATTAGAAGTAGAATGACAAAATATGAACTAGGCCATGATTCTCAACATTTTCTAGATCTCGTTTACAATTGTGGAACTAATATAACAAGAATGTATTTGAACCAGAATTATGAATCTTATGTTTAAGAGTGGATTCAATATTTACCCTTTTAGAAATTTTCTTTCATCTCACCTTAGAGTATTCAAATTTTATTACCATATAAAAAAGATTCTTTTTGCTTCTTATTTTGCATGAAGTAGTCCGATAATTAGTCCTTTGTGTGAAACCATGTAAGGAGGTTGAGTTATTTTTATTTTTTTTTGAAAAAGATCAGGGATATCTAGTAGTTGTGCAATATGCCTTGGAATATTAATGGGGTACTAATATAAAGTGATTATTTTGAACTAAGTTTGTGATGTGTGTAATATGTGCTCTTTTACATAGTTACTAGGTGTTTTGAATGAATCATGGTTAGTCTTCTTATATAGCTTCCCAAGGGAAATTAAATGTTTTGAATATCAAGTCAGAACATAACATCTAGATGGTGGGAAAATTAATGAGCCCAAATTTTACTTTAAATTTTATAAGTCAAGCGGTAATTTCTATGAGGTTGAAAATGATCTAGATCACTTCTACAGTTATGAATTTGATCCAAGAAAAATAAAAAAATTCCATAGCAAAAGTTGTTTATAGACATAAATACAAATAAGAACAAGTTATTGGATCTAGCTTAACATTTTTGGAAGACAATTCTTATAGGTTTGAAGTCTATTTATTAATATTTGACGAATATATTGATATTATTGTAAATAATATATATAACCAACAATCCAATATAAATATTTGTACACAATCTACTTTATTTACTTAAATCTCACTAAAGAAAGATCAGATCTCACATTTATCAAACATCGTTTATTACTTCTTGACGGAATCTTTTAAAAAAATTGTATCCAAAAGTCTACATATAAATCCTCATTCAACTAAATAATATATTTTATTAATAAATATAAAAGCTAAAATAGAACTACTCTTAGACTTCTTAACTAACTACCATGATCTGCACGTCTCTTAAACATTATTCACCTCGACTGCGTTTAAATTGAATTCTTGGCTTAGACTGGAAATCATTTTCGACAAAAGTTTGGAATTGAAAATGAAGGATGTTCCCAAGTTCCTGCTACTCACGCTAATTGCGGGATTTCTGCGAGAGAGTCCAAGCCAATCACGATCACATTGAAAAGGAATGGAGGTGATGACTCGATTACAACGTTTGACAGTACCTATACCCTGAGAATATGTTTCGCCTGATATTTTCTTATACTTGTGATCTTTTCTTTCTTACTGTGTGTCGCCATTATAAGTAAGATCTAAGGGACAGAAAGTTTAACGCTTCCAGAAAGTAACGTGCTGGGTTTTAATTTCCTGTTACTGAGATAAGTTATATCGCTTTCATTTTGGTTATTTACTTGTTTTTAATGCATGGAATGTAAAAAATTTCTAAATGATAAATGATTATCCCAGTATAGTTAGGTGAGCTAGAGAGTTTCTGATGGAATGTCACTGTTAATTGAACAGTTGTTTATGGACTGTGGGATAGCAGTAGTTGTTGCTGACGTTGTTTTGTTGTGTTACAGATGTACATTTCTTTTTCTAGCTGTACCTTGTTTACAACTGCTGGTTTCTGACTCTTTTCTGTATGTATGTTGTAATAATGGACTGTCACTGTGTTTGAATAGTTTATGGACTGTGCAACTACAGTCTTGGGCTGTTATTGATGGTTAATGCTATTATTCTTTTACCTGCTGCAGTTATTTGTAACTGTCCTTTTCTGTTATTTTTTGATTACTGATTATAACTTCTGGTTTCTGACTCTTTTCTGTGTGTATGCTGCAATCATAGACTGTCACTGTGGTTTTCTGTGCAACTACAGTCTTGGACTGTTATTCATGGGTAATGCTGCCCTTCTTTTACCTGCTGCAGTTATTTGTAACTGTCCTCCTCTCCTGTCTTTTGATTGCTGATAATTACGTAAAGAAAGTAGGTAGTTTTCTTTGGATAGGGTAATTTTTTTAGCATTAGGAGAGAGGGCATGTTCCAATAGTTGTTATAGCATTTGTTGATTTAATGCTCAATATTTTTAACAATATTGGACCAATACTTGTGACTTTAAAGTTAGTGTTGATGATGACTACCCATAATTGAATGAAATGTATTCCTTAGATCTAAAAAGGAACAAATCATGTGATGCCACATTAGCACACCAATAAAACATGATTTAGTGCACAAGTATTGGTCTCACTTGTTTTTGGGCTCTTTTGGACACCTTGACGAAAAACATACTGATGTGGCATCATATTTGATTATGTTGCCTTGAAACCTTAGTTAAGCAGGGGGCTTGCCAAGTAGGTTGTTGTAAAAAAATGACAATGATTTGAAATTTCCATAGAGGATTTTGAGAAGCACAGAGTTAGGGTGCTCAACTACTGGGTCCTCTCCCCTACTATTAAATATGTTTATTGTTCGAATACATAATTTCACATTGTAAAAAACACATTGATGAGTTAAGGGAGATTTATAGTGAACAATTTATAAGGCACAAATACTGCTAAAGGTTTTTGTAAATGGGGTAGCAAGCTAAGTGGGCTTAGTCTTGGAGGAAACTTCATGGCTAAGCATGCTTTAGCCAGAGTATTACTAGGATGGGTGAACTCTCAAAAGAAGCCCAAATGATTCACCCCTATGAGCATCAACTAGATGAAATGATTTCTAAGTGAACCATTAGTGCTAATTTGACCATTCATTTTTATTAAAGATAGGTTCATGTGAACCATTACTCATGAAATATGGGTCAATGAGTTTTTACTCAAAAATGTGCAATCAAATATTGATATAAATATAATAATTTCACACAATAAAGCAAATACCTCATATTTATCAATGTATAAGCTAAAAGGGCTTCACAATGAAAGATTCATACAACACAACCCTTGCTGAAGAATTTACAAATGGGGTAACAAGCTAAGTGGGCTTGATCTTGGTGGAAACACCTTGGTTAAGTGCATTGGAGGAGTACTAGGATGGGTGATCTCCTAGGAAGTTCTGATGCTTCACCCCTATGCGCATCATTGAGAAGCAATGAGTGCTAAGTGGACCATTCATAGTCATGAGACATGGGTTCATGTGAAGAACATTAGAGTAAAAATATAATTACCTAATAAATAAATAAATAAATTATTAAATCTCTTTTTACACTAGCATACTTTTAAACTCACTTATGTCATGCACATTTTTTTTGGTCTCAAGTCATAAGATTAACACATATGTCATGATCAAATTTAATCCTCACTTAGGGTTTTATTTAAGGTTTATTTATTTTTTATCAAGGGTAATTCATTGTATGTTGCATCATTCATTTATTTTTTGGATCACTAGAATACTCAGGGCTTTCATAGAAAATTTATTTCCCTCTCTCTCTTCTGTGATAGGTGTTTTGATTGTAGGTGATATTTGGTAGCTGTGGGGTTCAATTATCAACTCCAACACAGTACCAAAACACCAAATCTATAATTCTCTTTTTTTGAGATATTTTTCCTTAAACATTCAAACAATACACATTGGAGTGAAACAGATCTCACTGTTGCACTCAAACTACCTAGAAACCTTGATACCAATTGTCAACTCATGAAAATCTAGGCAAATAAAAATTTATGTGAGTTTTTGGGATCATTAAAATTCATGCAAGTAAAATCCATATAGTTGTATGAAATCCATACACATGTACAAATCCATATCGATTGTACATCATCATACCTTATGTTGTAGGCCTTGTTTACAAATTTGGACTATTGATATCAATTTTTGGTGAGTTTTTTTATGGTGACATTTTTCATAGTGAGAAAAAATTAAAATTTCTAACAAGTTTTAAGAAATCTTGGACTTTTTTTTGGTTTTTAATGGTTTGTGTTATATTTTCCAACCATTTCTATTTTTAGTGATGAGGGATCTTAAAACCCTAATCACCTTAGCGATTTAGGGCCATTTATTTAATCCCTAGTGGCAATGAAATCTGCCATCACCCTCTATCAAGTTGAACCTCTAGTTTCTACTACCATCACTAGATTTGTCACTAACAATGACCCTTTTCATTGTTGATCATTACAAAAATTGCTAAAACTTTGTTGTTAGGTTGTTGGGCTCCACTTTTCCATCTATTATCCTAGTCACTACTACCCCTTATCCTGATCGACAAGCAATCACGATTAAGTCACCACTAGCATGAGCAGTGCCATTATCCCATTGCTAGGTTGCCATCGTAGGGCCATCAACCTCCACCCACCTTTCCCAAAAGAGTTTTTTTTAAAAGAAATCTATAACTTGAGTAGATGGACTCAAATTTTTGCAAACTAGATATCATCAAAAAGTTGGATCTAAGAACTTTCTAGTGTTGCTAGTTATTTTTTTAAATTTTTGTCGTTGGTGAGTTCTATTGCCGATTGAAGTTAGATCTACCTATTTTTTTTTCCAAATTCATGATTTTTGTCTTTGATCTCTATTTTTTATGATTCTTACAACATTGAAAAGTTGGTTTAATACTCTACATAATTCTCTAACTTGATTTTCTAGAATTTTTACCAAGTACACATAGATCAAATTTAAAGGAAATATTTCATTTTTCTCTTTCTAGTTGTCAAATTTATAAACGGGTTAGGTTTTTCTTGTTTTGGGATGATAAATTTGATTCCTAAATTAACTTCAAGAGTAAAAAACATTCAAAACTAGTATTTAGTCACTTTATAAAAGTTAAAACCAAACATACACATGACATAAATCTCTTCGATTAAGCACCTTACACTTAAAACTATCACACCTCAAAACCCTAGATGACTAGATTGCGTATGTCCAAGGAACTATTATCTACATTGGATGATACTACACCTAAGTTAGTAATATGAGATATTTTCTTATAGAAACAAGATGGATGCAACCATGGGTCTTATTACACTTCATTTTTTAGATAGCTTGTTGTTTCACATAGAGTCTTGTAGGAATCCTAAGTAGATTTTGGATAAGTACAAGAAATTATATGGTATCGTTAATGAGTTCTAGGAATTATAGGTTGAAATACAATTGTCTACATTGACATCAAATTCATTTTTGTCCATTGAGAAGTTTTTTGTGAAATTCAAGTCAGTAAGATCACTTTTATAGGTTTGTGGAAAGGACAAAGATGAAAAAACATTTATTTTTTATCCTATCTAAGCTTTGAGGACCCATTCAAGTGTTCTCTTTGAAATTTTATTCCACTATGGATTCCTTGGGGGATACATTCACTTTTCCTTCATTTGAGGTCTTTTGTGATCACTTGACACATGGGAATATGATAAGTTGAGAAAATTAGAGTCACTTTAGTTCCAAAATTCATGCATTGGTTTCTTATTCATCCAAGGGAAAAGATAAGAATCTGATGTAGAATCTTAAGAAAAAATATACATTAGGTAGTGAGGGTTCCTCTAGGCCTAAAAATGATAAATCTTCTAAGATTAGTGAGTATTCCTCCAAGGTGAAGAATAAATTAAGAGATCCTTTTAGTTCTTTTGACAAGTAGAGAAATGCAATTACCAAATGTTGGAAGAGACTAGAGGCATTAGAGGAGGCCATGTAGCAATATATCATTTCACCCTCTAAGTCTTCTTCCACCAGAACAAGAAAAAGCCATACACCTTCAATACATGATTTATCTTCAACACATAATTGGATTGTAGACTATGGAGACTCTAATCATATGAATCATTCTCTTGATCTATTCGAGTCTCTTTTTGATAGCAATACTTCTCAAATTGCAGTAGGCAACTATTCAAATATTTTAGTTTTGGGGCCATGAATTGTATATATAATTGATGGTTACATTGAAGATGTTCTTGTTCCAAGATATTTATAAATCTTCTCTCCATTTTCTAGATTTGTCACACTTAGCCTGATAAGATAGTCTATTTTTCACATGATAATGTCACTCATTATCTCCAACATCCATAGACAACTATTACTTTAGGTAGGGCTTATAATGAGTCCAAATTGTACATATTTTACTCTTTTGAGTCCTTTATCACTAGATTTATCACACATTTCCCATGTAGATTCCTTGAGTAAAATTTGGAATAAATATTTTGGTAATTCCAACTATAGGTATCTACAACAATTGAGTACACAAGAGGTGATACTTGATCTCCTTAAGGTTTCATGCATATATGGATTTTTTTGAGGTTATGTTCTTATCAAAACTCATTAGGGGCCCTTTATGAAGGGTAAGGCCCACCATACTTCTACCTTAATAGAGTTGGTACATTGTGTCCTTATGTCCTTTTCCACTCCTTTTTAGGGATCCAAGTACATTCTTATCTTCATTTATGTCTAGGGTGTGTGCAAGAAGTTGAGTCCACTTTTTGGCCAAAAAGTGGAAGTGTTTTCCCTGATTTTCAGTATCTGACACATTTGACCTTAAAATTTGAAGCACTTAGAGATGAAATATTTAAAAAAGTCACTAATCATAAAATGTAGTGCTCGGAGTCTAGTTTCCAAATATATAATTTATTTCAATACCCAGACAATTGAGTTTCACAGGGTATTTCAAAAACC
>VDFB02066969.1:0-28803 GCA_007258455.2 Sequoia sempervirens
ATAATTGAATACATTATTCAAAAACATCATTCAAAAAGGTCAAAACAAATAAATACAACTTTGTTTGCAAAAGTCAAACATGACTTGCACTTTCAACTCAAAATGATTAATTAACTAAATCAATTAATTAATTACCCTCACCCACTTTCATGATTGAGCAAATTACGATCCTCCGATTGCTCACTCTAATTAGCTGACTGATCCATCTATTTCCTGATTGATTCATCTGTTCTTCAATATCGCTGAAGGCTCAACATGATTTCGTCAATTCCACAAATTATTCAATCTATTTCCTCAATTCCACTAAACACTCAAAATGATTTCTTCAATCACACTAATTACGTAATCAAAATCCACTTATTCTTCCCATCTAATTCCTCTCAACGGTTTTGAACTGTTGATCAAGATTTCCTACTACGCAATATCGATTGTTCATCTCAAAACGTAAAATCTATATAACAATCCTCTTCATCCTAAAAAATGATCAGAGAATTGACATCTTTTACAGAATGAAGTAATGCCAAATTAATTATTGATACATACAACAACGATCCTTGACATCATTGTGAATACACTTCACCATGGGATGGTAAAGTTTTCTTTGTTTTGAATTCATTATGCTATCTTAGGATTTCATTAGTTGATTTCAATAGCTTAAAAACTAAATCTTAATCCTTGTTTTGAATTAGATTAATTTAATTCATTCATATTTGATTATTACACTTATCGATTTCCCCCTTACACATTCTAATAAAATTCACATCTTAACTAGGCTATCATAGATCTACATAATCCATCCTTCTAAATTCTACATCTCGACTAGGATTCTAAAAATGAATATCATTTGGTTTTTCTAAGTTAACTTAGACCAACTAATTCTACTAGTCATTTTTTTCTATAGCACAAGGTTTTGCATTATTTATAACCTTGGTTTTGTAATCATTTTGGTCATAGGCATAGAATCCGTCATAGGGTTACCTATTTGTCTATAAATGCCACTTCTATGAGTGTAGATTTAACATGTAAACCATAATACTATTTAGACTATGTGGTATTGACCCTAAAGCCATAAATTTGACCTTCATCATTAGATAGGACTAACCTATCAAACACAAAAACCATCCTAGAAGTCATCGTTTTGACCTAACTCATGCAACCTCGACCTATAATCCTTATAATTAGCCCTCAAATCATTGTCCCAATTGCTAATTTTGAAAGCCTTCAATTTTTTTAAAAAAAAATTATGTTTGAAAGTATATTTTATAATCAAAAAGAAAAAAGAAAAAATTTCTTTTAACTTATTATATTATTTATAATATAACATAATATAAATAATTGAAATAATAATTAAAAAATCATTCTATTTTACATTTCATTAAAAGACAAAAATGTGTTATTTGTAAAGATCTATTTCCACATTAAATGTTACCTTACTAGATATGTTAACCTAAATATATTTTTATTCATTTATTAGCCGATAGCCACATACAACTAGAATTTGTAGCATAGGGCATCCATACACACTCATAGACATACATGTACTCTCTAACATATTAACATACATAAAATTTTCAATCAACATAATCCTTAAACCTCCTTTAAATGCAAGTGCTAGTTTAATAAATCTTACCATATTTATTCTTTAAGGAAATTTTATCTATTTTTTTATAAAAATGATTCTATCTATATTCATTTCCTTTTATGGGAAATTTTACTCGGACATGTTAGCCTAGGTCTATGCCTATTTACTTCAAAATTGGAAATATATAATATTTTAATAAAATAAAATATATTTTAAACAATTTTTTTTAGAGTATTGAACATATTTGTTTAAGAATAGAAAAAAATATAAATGTATATAATAAAAAATATAATAATAATATTTTTTTACTCATTTTAAAAATCAAAATTTATTTATTAAATAAATTTCTTAATAATAACATTATAAATTTTTATACAGAAATGGTGAGCAGGCATAGGAGCTCAGGTAGGAGGGATTTTTTGAACTCTGAGGGTGCGTTGGAGGAGGAGGGAGCATCAGATGAGGATGATGACTCAGATGTGGGTGCATTGGTCCCTGTTTGTAGGGTGTGGGCATTTGGTGAGCCATTGGAGATCCTTCTCTGTGGTTGGGGGTCTCCGTTGGAGGTCCTTTTCTGTGGCTGGGGGTCTTTCTTGCTGCATGGTGATGGGGCCCCTTGGCCTAGCATTCCTCGATGGCTTTTGGTGCGGTTAAAGTAGAGCTCTCTGATGGTATGTCTTCAGGGGTTTTCTGTGTGGAGGGCTCTGAATCTAATGTTCTTGTTGATTCTTGGCTAGAGTCTCTCATTTTTTCTTTTGATTTTGGCTTTCTGGAGGTGTTTCTATCCTCTTTTCTAATCCCTGTTGCTGTGGTTGGGGGTGTGGTGTGGGGCTGTAACGAGCTTGTTCTCTTGAGGTTTCATTTTTTCTCTGCTATTATTTTTTCTTCAAATTTGTCTTTGGTGGACAAATTCTTGTCATCCTTGCTCTCTCTAGGCTGCATTGGTTCTATTTCTGGAGCCTTCGTTGCTTATACCTTGGGGCTTTCAAGGGGAGCGTCTCTTTCTTCGGTTGAGGGCTCCTGTTTGGTGTTTGCTGCTTGGAGTGTTCTATTTCCTAGGCAATTTGTGATCTCTTTTTTGTGCTCTTTGGATGAGTTGGTTGTTACTGTGCGGAAGGCTTTCCTGGCTTTCGTTCCTAGAGGGATCTTTCAGGGAGAGATTTTCAGAGCTATTGGAGCTTTTGGGTACCCATTGTGGGTTCTCTTTGTAGAGGAAAGGGTTATTGATGATGGAGTTTTAGTGATGCTTGTTGGGAGGTGGGTTTGTGTTATTCTTGGGCTCTATATCAAAGCTTTTGGGCACCCTTTGTGGTTGTCTTGGAGATCTTTCTCGAAGGGGGTTTTCTTTTTCTTTTGGCTCTAGGTCTTCTCTTGGAGGTGTTCTTTGGTTTTGGGTCTAACTTGGACGTTGGGCGATGTTTTATGTTGGTGGAATGGAATTCCCTTCCCTCGTGCTCCCTTGGAGATACATTTTGGTTTGGGTGTGATCTCTCTCTTGGAGCTCTTGCATGCTCAGCCAAAGGATGGTGTGGCTCCCCATTTTCCTGGAGCTTTGACTCTCTTCTATTTTCTGTGCACTATGTCTTCTGTTGAGGCGAAGACAACTCTTGATGGTCAAGAGTCATTTCCTATTGAGTTGGAGGTGGGTGTGCTGGATATGGATGATTGTCCTCTTTTCTGGTTTCCTTTGGTGGTGTTCCTATTGAGGTGGAAGTTTTTCCTATCGAGGTGGAGGCAAAGGTTGCTGGAGAGGTGTGCTCTTGGTTTTATGGGTTTTCACAGTATCCTCTCCTATAGAGGGGAGATCAGTCCTCTTGAGGTGGATTTGGAGTTGGTTTGTGGTGTGCTTGGGAGCTTCAAAGGGTATCTCTCCTCTTGTGTGCTGGTGTTTTTGATTAGGTGGTTGGGGTTTTTGGTGGTCCTTACCACTAATTTTCTTTTTCTTTTGTTGGGTTATGGTCTGCTATTTTTGAGTAGATGGTTGGCTGCTGCTGTGTCAGTTTGTTGCCTGATTGTTTCAGGTGGATTTCTTCAATCAGAAATTGGGTGGGGTTTCTAGTTCTAGATAAAACCAAGTTGTATTTGGGCTTCAGGCCCATGCTTGTGTGTCTTTTGTAGCTTGTGATGTCTTGATTATCCGGTAGTGGCTGCTGTTGGGCTCTTGGTGGTTTATGAGTTATCTCTTTTAGTAGCTTGTTGTTGTTGGGCTGATTCATGCTTACTGTTGTTATCTTGAGTTTCAACTATCTTCCTTTGTAAAGGGTTTTGGGCCCCTTCAAAACCCCTTTTTTTACCCCTAATCAAAACATTATAAATTTTTATATATTTTACATTCTTAACATATAAGATATTTCTTAATAAAAAAATTAGATATAAAATTTTACTATAAATTTTTATTATGAAATAAGATTTAAATTTTAGTATGTATAAAATAATAAAAAAATATATAAATAATTTTATGTTTAAAAAAATATTTTTTAATAAATTATCATTAATTTCTTTTATTTGAATATATAAAATAATAAGAAGAATAAAATAAAAATCTATTTAGAAATCTATTATTATTTTATAAAAATATTTATAAGATTTAATACGTTGTACTAACATGTTTAGACATCATTAAAATTCATTTTTATTTATATAATTTTAATGAAAAAAATAAATTTTAATTTTTGAAGTGTGCATGCATCCAAATAGTTTTACTTTTTAAAATGTAAAATTTGAATCAAAATATGCATGCATCAAAAATATTATTTGAATAATTTTATGTTTAGAATTTAATAAAAAAATTATTATTATTTTTTAATATTATAATATAAATTTGAATATAAGTATTTGAGATATAAAATTAGAAAAAAATAGATATGATATTGCTATCAAGATTCAAACTCATGTGTAGTTGGACTCGTAAGGTTGAATCCTGATAGTAATATCATAGTTTGACACACTGTGAAAAATACCTCTTTATCAAAAATAGATATATGAAAAAAGTGAAAATTTAATTATTTTTATTGTTAAATATATTATTAAGAAATAAATTAATTTTACTTAAAAATATTTCAACACAATTAAAATAAATTTATATAATTAATTTTTTTTAATAAAAAATATTAATTTAATTAGAACATATATCTTTTATTTATGTATAGAATTGTTGAATAAATTTGAAATAAACATTAATAATAAATAATAATAACAATTTTAATGAAAAATATCTATTAAAATTTTTCATTAAAAAATATATTAATTACATAAATCTCCAAAAATAAAATAAAAAAGTAGTTCATATAAGAATAATAGAATAATATCACTCTCCACTAAATATAAATTATTTTTATCCAATACTATGGTTATTTAATACTATGGACATGAGTTGAGCTTGAGTTGACTTAAATAATTATTATTTCTATTTTTAGTTTGAAAACATGACATAATGGTAAATCTTTGTTTATGAAACAATTTTTTTTATAATATTTTTTTATTCAAAATAATCTATATAGATTTTATTATACATAAACTATAAGATAATATTATATGTTTTGACGGTCCATGCAAAATCTCCATTTTATAAGACTCCATTTTGACCGTATGTTTGAAGATTTTGCATGGACCGTCAAAATGCCTAAATACGGCCATCAAACTTAGCTCCTAATTTAGCGAACGATTTAATAGAAAGGGTAACAGTAGTTATGAGCAAGTACTTTTTTTCTATTAATAACGGTTCCTGGTGTATAAAATCAGAATGCAGAGGATGAGGACCAAGCAAAAGAGTGAAGAAAGAAAGAGAGAAATTCATTGCTGTGCATCGCAGAGACAACAGTCAATCATGGGTATGGTGAGGTTAGCAGGAGTGGCCGTTATAGTGTTATTTGCTTTCTTGTTGCAGTACAGCAATGCAACGAGAATCTTGAAAAGAGATGAGAGTAGTTACAAGATAGAGTTGTTTCGCAGGGACTGGCCTTCCTCTCCACTGGCAAATGGGCACAACTTCGCAAGGAAGGAGCGAGTGCGGCGAGCAATAGACAGAAGCAACTCCAGAGCTCACAGGCTACAAGCCATGGGTAAAGGAGCAACATCAAGAAAGTACTATAGCAGTCCAGTGAGTGCGGGAGACGGTGAATTCATAATGCAAATAGGTATTGGCGAACCTGTTCCGCAGGTACAGCATGCAATTATGGACACAGGCAGCGACTTGATCTGGATCCAGTGCAACCCTTGCTCTTCCTGCTCAGACCAAAAAGATGCTTTGTACAATCCCAACAATTCTTCAACTTATCGAACGCTTGCTTGCCCAGCCGATTATTGCCAAGAAGATATGGGAATGTCGTGCGATGTGGGCGCTGGAATTTGCCAATACACGTATGGATATGGTGATGGTTCAGCCACGTCTGGTGACTTGGCTTTCGAAACATTCAGTTTCAGGAGGAGGGGGACGACTTCCTCTTCCTCGAGCTGGAAGGCTTTCCCTGAGCTTCAGTTTGGGTGCGGCCGTGAGCAGGAGGGCTCTTTCAGTGGCGTCGATGGCATTGTCGGCCTGGGACGAGGGGATTTTTCCTTGACATCTCAGATGAGCGAGGCCATCAATAGCAAGTTCTCTTATTGCTTACCGGTCATGGACCAGAGTTCAGGCACCGCCCATTTATTCTTAGGGGACGCTCCACCCAGCCATGCCAGAAGGAAGTTTAGCACCACTCCTTTTGTTGTTGGACAATCTCCAACTTTCTACTATCTCAGCTTGGAAGGCATCAGTGTTGAGGGGAAAGCAATTCAGTATCCGCCCTCTACTTTCTCTAACGGTTCCTCTGTTGATGGCGGTTTCATAATCGATTCAGGCACCACTCTTACTTATCTGCCTCAGCCTGCCTACGACGCCTTTGTGGATGCCCTCGCTTCTCGTGTCAACGCTACGCCTGTGGATGCCACTGATTCCGGTGGAACCGGTCTTTGCTACGACCAAATCCTTCCAATGGCAGACATTCCCAGTATTGAATTCCATTTTGCAGGAGATGCAACGTTGAATGTGCCTGCGCAGAATTCGTTTGTCTTGCTCGAAGATGATCAAGAACGTGAGCTGCTTTGCTTGGCGTTTATGGATGGAGGGCCTGCGGGGTCATTGTCTATATTAGGGAATATTCAGCAGCAGAATTACAACATCGTTTACGATTTGGAGGAGAACACCCTCTCTTTTGCTCCTGCTACCTGTTAGATTTAGAATCTTAGAGTTAGAACCGTAGTTTTGTTAGTGGTGACTACAGATTTGTAATTGTCTCTTATTTGTTATCCTCACAAAATTTGTGTTTGGATGTTGCATCTTGCCTTTGAAGGCAAGCGATTCTTTTTTATTTTATCAATAAAAATTTTTAATATAAGATTTTAATAGACATATTTTTGATGGGCAAATCTTGTAATCTTTAAATTTCTATTGTTTATATTCAATTGAATAATATAATTATTCAAGTTGTATTAGTTTAATATTTAAACACTTGATCATAAAGTTTTCCATTCTCGATCAATTGTAAAATCAATCAACTTGTATTAAAATAAATTGTTCTTGACTGATATTCATTATTTTGTAGATGTAAGCTTAGATCTATTTATTTTTTTTATTTTAAGACAATTAACTTACATGAACCCATGTCATTGTTGATGCATGAGTCTCACCACCATGCAATTCACCTTGAATTCCATGTACTCTTTTATTTTAAGATAATTAATTTGCATGAATTTTATTCTTAGATGCATGTGTTTTAGTTTTGCATGCTAAATGCATGGAGGAAAAGCAATCCAATATGCTATCTATTTTTAGGGGATACATTCTCTATAAAGAGTTCCCTTGACTGTTCATGAAGTAAATCTGTTTGTAATGTATTGAGGAATGAACAATTGATGTAATAACAAACCTCTACATGAGGTGCATCATGATGCAATTTGTTTGAATTAATAAAAGATTCTCGTGTGTTAAAAAAAATTGTGTCTGTTTGTCTGTGTGTTTCTAAATCTACAATTGATTTTAGAGCTCAGGTAAAAGAATTTGCAGAAGTTGGAGATAGTTGCTCCTGATCAAGGAGCTGCCTATTCTGGATCGCCTAGTTAGTTAAGAGAAGCACAAAGGAATTGAGTGCATATGTCATGAAGTAAGGGTATAGAGGTAAGGTTGTTGCCTAAATAAGTGATTGTTTTTTTTCAAGCCAAAGGAAATTGTTGTATAAATGAATTCACAACCCACTGAGAAATAAGGAGGCGATTCTTTTTGCTGTTGCCAAGAAAAGATCAAACAAGGAATTTGGTCACAATTTTTCATGTGGCCGTCACAATTTAAAAGGGGCTGCAAGAGGAAGGAACTTGTTTCCATAGATTTGGAGAATGTAGGATACAAGAGGGAGAGAAGAAAACATAAATAGAAACACAAACAACCATTATATTTCATACTTAGATAAAACATTACATTAGTATTTCCATCATCTGAGCTTGGGCTCTTTCATAGACAACTTCATACAACAGGCTCACATATTCTTACAACTTCTTGAAAATGGCTTCTTACAGCTCTGCGGAGCTGGACTCTTGAAAGAGTGCATACAAAATACAAAGTCTAACATTATATAGAAAGCTGAACACGTACAGTGGATATAGAGAAAAACATAGAATATTGTATTCCATAACACCCACAAAACATGTGAAGCTGGTTGAAGTGACAGTGAGCAGGTTGGAGGAGTTAATAGAAAATCTATTCGAATCTTGCTAAGATTTGTTCTGAATGCATGTCTTTAATGTTTTGCAATAATGTTGTAGATTTGACTATCCAAAGGAGGATAGGGACATGACATGAATAGATGGGAGATTTAATTGAGTAGTTTGGATTACAATCTCCAATACTCCCCCCTTAATCTCAACTACCAATTACCTTATGATTTCTTAGTTTCTTTTGTTGATGCTTTGGTATCTAAAATCTTCAAATCTAGGGATCAAACCTAGGAAATCCCATTTTGCTGTTGGGATGCTCTACCCATGAGCTCCGGACAACTTTGTAACCAGTCCATTGAAAGTTCAGGTGTGAAACACTTGTTTTTCCTCAACACCTCCCATAGAAGTGTGAGGAACACCTCCCATAGAGTCACACTGCTAGTGCTCGGGGATCCTAGCTTCAGTTTCTTCTTCTGACTTCATACATTACTTATAGAATGTTGGGACATTCACCTATGTTGTTTCTTTGCCATTGACAAATTTACACTTATATTTTCACAACCTCAAACCATTAGTATCCTCCTTAGTCTTCCATTTAGATCTTCAAACTTCAAACACCTATCCTCCTCCGACCTCTTGATCTCTTTTAACAACTCCTATTTCTTACTTTCTTGTGCAGACTTTTAAGTGTGGTCAAAAACATTTTCTTTCATTCTCTCTCAACCTAAACAGATACACATACAACCTTCTCTACAAAACCAACTTCAAGACTAACAAAAAGTGACAAAGGACTACTTTCACCAAAAAGAAACATCATCCTCAAACAACAAAAGATACTTTTCTTATCTTCGAGCACTACATAGATAAAGACAACAAACCTTCTGACCAGGTTCTTCAACTGCCGCGATAGCCATACAACCCATTGATATTTCCTTTGAGAATGGCGGCCTTCTTCAGTGAACTCTAATAATTTTTTTTAATTCTCCCTCAATTTAGACACATTTGTAATCAATCCTCCATTAGCTACGGCTTTATCTACAATGTCAACAAGTTCCTTTTCTGTTAACACTACGACCTTTTCTAAGGCTAAGATCTGACTTCTTCACATTTGTGGCTGAAATAAGATAGACTGCAATTTGGGGTAGATTAACAGTGCTACAGACTGCTATGTTTAACTGGATTGAGATCTCTTTGACTAGACTCTTCTTCCTTCATTCATACGGTGGTTTTTTTTCTATTGGCACAATTCACATTTTTACAACTTCCTTAATGAAACAGCATCCTCTTCCCTTGCACTATGATCTGCGCTCCTTCCATGTGGTTGTTGTTGGATAGAAAAACAAAAAAAATCTATCCCCTTGTAGGGTTGGCATCCTCCAATCAAACTGCATCGCTAGCTCCTTTGATGCTTGGCTAACTTTTCTTGCTGAGGACTCTTCATGGTGGCACTTACTACCTCCGACCAATAATATCTTTATTTTCTTCTACTTGCGCGACCTCCAATCTTCAACCAATGATCTTTGGTGGGAACTTTCTTTGGACTCTTCAACAATGAATTCCTTGGCTAGCTATTTCTCCTTGGTGTCTTCTTCAACGACGGCTAAATCTCCACCTTTTGTTTTGACTTGGAAAATTCATCCAACGATATGAGCTATGGCTCTTGAATCCTCTTAGATCTCTTGCTTCTTGGTGGTTGAACATCAAATCTGCAACACACTTTTATCTCCTGCAAAACACTTTTGTACCAGCTCAACCAACTGCTCCACCTGAATATCAGCTGCGGCTGACAACAATCCATTTATTTTTCTGCAAACTCACTGACCTTGCTCTTACCTTGGCTTCTGCCAATTCTTCAAAAAAATTATCAAAACAATATGTTTCTTCAACCATTGATGTTTTTAATTTTCTCTAAGGGCTGCGGCCTCTTTTTCTCTTAAAAATTGCAATGGAAATCATCTATTTTTTAATCTGCCATTTTCCAATCTTCTTTCCTCCAACAGCTGCGGCTGTGCTTACGGATCTTCCTTGCAATGGAAAGCATTGAACAATGACTTCAAACCTTTTGATAGTAACTTCTTGTCTTCAACTGCAATGGTAGTTCTTTTTCTTCAACAACTAGCTCCTTTCTCTAGCTGCGACTAACACCTGTTTTTTTTTTTTGGACGACCTCTTTTCAACAACCACCCATAATCTTTTGCTCTCCCTCGATCTGCCATGAAAGCTGGCTCTGATACCAATTGTAGGATACAAGAGGGAGAGAAGAAAACAAAAATAGAAACACAAACAACCATTATATTTCATATTTAGATAAAACATTACATTAGTCTTTCCATCATCTGAGCTTGGGCTCTTTCATAGACATCTTCATAATACAGACTCACATATTCTTAGAAATTCTTGAAAATGGCTTCTTACAGCTCTGTGGAGTTGGACTCTTGAAAGAGTGCATACAAAATACAAAGTCTAACATTATATAGAAAGTTGAACACATACGGTGGATATAGATAAAAAAAAAAAATATTGTATTCCATAACACCCATAAAACGCATGAAGCTGGATGAAGTGACAGTGAGCAGGTTGGAGGAGTTAATAGAAAATATATTCGAATCTTGTTGAGATTTGTTCTCAATGCATGTCTTTAATGTTTTGCAATAATTTTGGTAGATATGACTGCCCAAAGGAGGATACAAACATGACAAGAATAGATGGGAGATTTAAAGAAGTAGTTGGGATTACAATGTCCAATAGAGAAGACATCGCTATAGTTTTTGGCTACCCTTTGGAAATGATTGAGTCACAAAGTTGTAACCAAATATATTATCGTTGCCAAGAAAAACAAATCAGATCACAGGTTTTTGGAAGTAAATGACAGATCGTGGAAGTGAAGAGACAATGCCAGAGGACAAAAAGGAGAGAAATTTGGAGTAACCGCTAGCCGCAAGTGCAAAAGAAGGGCGCTGCTTAGGAGATCAAAGTTTTTTTCACTGATGTCTAAATCAAAAGTATTGCAGCCAAAAGGAATCACAATTTTTGAATTATCCAAGCCGCTCCATTTAGAAGAAACCGCCAACTAGAAGATCGGGGAAGAGTTGCAAATGTGAAATTGTAGTGAAAGGAGAGGACTCAAAGTTATTTTTTCTGTAGTTATTAATCAAGGAAGTGCGAATGTTTGAGGACATTGTAGTTCATTAAATCCTTATTCGCAGCCTTTATAGCCGACTTCTTGAAAGGAAAGATTGCAGCGAATTAACTAGAGTTGCCAATCCAACATCAAGGGAGAATGATCATTTTAAAAGGATCCAATTTTCATAAAGGTGAGTTTAAATCATTTGTTTTAATAGGAAAGATTGGCAGAAAGGTGAAGAAAGAAAATGAAGAAAGAAAATGAAAGTTTAATGTGTAAAAGATAATTTGAAAGATGAATTGGTGAAATTTAAAAGGTGTAACTTAAAATTGATAGCAGATTTAAATAAGTTTGGAAAAGAAAGATGTGAGTATTTGTGTGAAATTGAGAATTTTGAAAAAGAATTTGGAGAAAGTGAAAAAGAAAAATGAAGAGTTAGAAGAAAGATTGAAGTTATTTGATGAGGTGAAAGAAAACATAAAGAGATTAGAAGAGGAAAATAGTTTACAGAAAAAGGAAATATCAAAATTAAAATAAGAGAATGATAATGTCTAAGGTCAAAGGACCATTGGTATGTGATGTGTCATATGGCATAAAAGATTTGTCTTGTTCCTTTGATCAAATTGTTGATTTGTGTGAAGTTTTTTTGATAAAGAATACAAGATAGAAGGTCAGGATGTATTTGAAACAAAAGATTTTGTAACTTGTGATGCTAAAACAAAGGATGGTTTGAAAGGAATATCGGTTTGAAAATCATGAAGAAAACAAAATATGAAGGAAAAGGTTTGGCAAAGTATGGGAAAGATATTAGAGAGCCCATTGAGTCAATTGTGAGGCCAAAGAATGAAGGCCTCAAATATGGTGAGAAAGATAGAAATGATGTTGTAAGTGTTGTAGGTTCATGCAAATCATGTCAAGGAATACACCATCTACAATGTTTCATTGTTGAATAGGGAATGAAATAAAAAGAAAGTGTTGGGATCTTCATCCTTGTTCTATTTGTGGATTGAAGAGCCATTCTCAAAAAACATGTTGGAATAGAGAGTGGAATGGAAAATCTATGAAATATTGTATGTAGATTAAGTATGGATGGATTGATAGATCTTGTTGGAAAAAGGTTACAAATATGTTCAAAAGATTGTACAAGCCTAAATGTTCATATGTTAAAAGAAATGGTGGTCAAACAAGGTTTGCATGTTTGAGTCATTAAAAGGTGTCATGTAATTTGAGAGACTACAAGTCTTCTCTATGTTAGAGAAAATAAGGGAAAAGCTTGTAATCTCTCAAGAGGGAGAGAAATGAGTAAACAGGTACTTAACTTCTACAATAAGTGTACTATGTGGTTTATAAGACTAGAGTATTGGTAATGTTGCATAGTGATTTGTCAAGTTCAATTTACAAAACTCCAAGATCATCTTGTGAGTCCACTCAACATCAAGGGAGAGTATGTTGATAAGTGATGCATGAGTCTCACCACCATGCAATTCACCTTGACTTCCATGCATAGTTTTATTTTAAGAAAATTAATTTCTATGAATTTTATTCTTAGATACATTTTTTTTAGTTTTACATACTAAATACATGGAAGAAAAATATAGTTCAATATACTATTTATTTTTAGGGGATACATTCTCTATAAAGTGTTACCTTGACTGTTCATAAAGCAAATATGTTTGTAATGTATCGAAGAACAAACAGTTGATGTAACAACAAACCTCTACATGAGGTACATCATGATGTAATCTGTTTGAATGAATAGAATATTCTTGTGTGTTAAAAACACTTTGTGTTGGTTTGTCTATGTGTTTCTAAATCTATAGTCACATCGCCTTTTAACGAGGGTTTCACAAATTGCTTGGATGACTCATCTCTATTGGAAATTGTATTATGATAGTGGTAATAATAGATCTTCCCTATTTTGTGGTTCTAGTTTTTGCATAGCTTCCACATTTCTAGCCCGCACTGCATACTTTCGATCCCTTCTTCATGTCTCTGAACACCAACTTCTCAAGACCCCACTGGTTGCATATTATGAAAGCAAATTTTGAAATATAAACATAGAGAATTTATATGTAAAATGACCTATACTGAATCTATACATAGTTATTACCCATCATAATAAAAAAGTAGCAATTAGATTAGTACTCAAGTTGTAGCTATTTACATTCAATAAGAACAATAGTAATCAAGTTGTAGTAATGGTTTATTTTGCAATTTTGACAAAACTTGTAGCAAGTTTAGAATTTCTATAAAAGTATTAGTGGAGATGTTATCCAAATATTCAATTACACTCTCTAAGTGCATCTCCCAAATAATTTCTCACTAACATATAGCAAATTTTTTTTCACAATAGTTAAGAACTATAATTGAGTCCCAAAACTTATGGAAGAAGTAGGTACTTTAATTTGCAATTCTAGTGAAACACATAAGACATTGACATAGTGCTAGATACCCAAATAAATAGGATTAAATTTGAATTGAACTACTCCAAATAATCAAATAAATGTAAATTATCCCAAGCAACTGTCACATGAAAACCTTCATAGATATGACCTCCTATGTTCGATTTGGGTGAAAAAAAATTGGTTTAAAGAATCTAAACTCAATTTTGAGATTTAATTTATTCAAATAATTTATCCCAAATCAACCTATATGATACATACAAAAACAAATCCCTCAAATCTAATCTCTCTCTCAATATATTTTTATTATGTAAGTCATAATTTGATGCAAGAGACGAACTTACTCAACTTTGGATAAAAATGCAAGATCTCCAATTCTAGATATTTTGAAATAATTGTCATAGACACTCTCCTCCTCTTATAAGATTTAATATTTGATTATAGAGATAGACACCTAAGATCAATAAAGATAAAGGAAATCACAAATAATATTAATATGCTAAAATAATTCTATTCTAATCAAAGGATGGATTACACTGATATTGTAGTTCTCATACAAGAGCTAGAGGTGTGTATATAGGATAACACACCAAGATATGCAAATATTTAATTACTTTCTAGGATAAAGAATATATAGTCACATGTGTGCACACCTTCTTCACCAAACTAAGAACAATTCATATGATGTAAGTACAACCTAACTAAAGTAGATAAATACCTAAGCAATCTTATCCCATCCTAGGTGCATATAATGTAATAATTATTAACTAACTAAATAAAAAAAGATAATGCAATAATACAATTTATAACTAGATTTCAAGGTACAACAAGTAGATTTATAAATTATAGTTTATTGAATGGGTTGAAAAACTCTCCCATTTGATTAAAATAAATATCAACAAACAAGTTAAATACATCAAAAGGGATATTAAAACTTCTTAGGGATTTTTCTTCTAATTAAGCAGTTCTAGTTTTGGTAATTCCCTTAATAGATCTAGTTTTATAATGTTTGGTAAGTCTCAACAATTCAAATTTATCTCATCTAAATTGGACCTCCTAATTACATTTCTAGGTTATGATTCTAAAAAAAAATTCCTCCTAGTTCCAATTTGTTGATGGTCAAAAGGACATAATAAACTTAGGAACAATAGGTTTGTGTAAAACTCACCTAACCTCTCCTAAAAATAGACTTGACATTTTGTGAACCAATATCCTATACCTACAAGAACACAACAAATGAACACATTAATAAGATCAAATGCAAGTTAGAATAAAGATTCCCCATAAAATCCATTAACATGATTCGAAATAGGAAATGAAAGCAAGAAATGCAATGAAAAATAATAAAAGAGATTAATCCTATTCAAATAATGCAAACTCTTGATCCTATGGGGGAGTTGGTGCCAATTTGATGTGGAAATTGGCCCTTTCCCAACTCCTTTGCAAGCTTTGATGATGAATGGTGATACTGATCCACTTTGTTGAAGATTCAAGTGTGCTCCATGATGAAAAACCTGCATAACCTAGCTATGGATTTGATAAATTGACGAATCTTGCAAATGCTTTGAAGATGTATTTGAGTATAGTAAGCTTACTCAAATGGTGGATGATAGAAATGAAGGATGAGCTCTTCATTTATAGATGAGATTGATTAGAGAAGAGGCAAAAGGGATGAACGTTGGACTAATCTTCAACAAATGGGAAGAAGCCACATGTCATCATGTGAATGGTTGAGGAATGATCACATTTTGAAGAATGTGCAAAGAGGGGGGAGATTCAAATTCAAAATATGGCTTGAAGGATGAGGTGAAAGGTGAAGTTAATGCCACATGGCTCAAGAAAAGGACATGTAAGAGATTTTAAATGCTTTGTTGGATGGACAAGACCTTTTGGGGGGAGATTTCAAATTTGCGGAATATTCCATCTTTGATGCTTTTTTGAATGAAAATAGATGATTTATAAAATAATTAAATTGATTTTCATGTGCAAGTTGCAAAATCTAGAGTCCATTTGATGGATTAGGATTAAATTAATCAAGATTTGACTAATTTAATGAGGGATTAGTTGATTTGACCATTTTGACTTAGATTTTAGGATTTAAATAAGTCAAAATGAGAAGAGAATGATTTAGACTTATGGTATGTGTAGGATCATATTGGGCCAAAAAGTAGCAATGAGGAAAAAAACACGTCTTTCATCGACCCAAAAATGCAAAAATAATGTGTTGAATTTTTTTAGGCTTGGGTGTCAGTACACACCACCAAAGCAAACACCAATTCTAGTTTTCCATATTGGATATTCGATCCAAATCGGATATTCGATTTGTAAAAAGTATATTTATATACAAATTCTATGGCTGTTTTAAAATCATTTGACAGTTAACAACCCGCGGGCGCATAGTGAGGAGGTTCTTCGTGTAACGAATATCTGATTTCCCCAATATCTGATTTGAAAGGGTAAGATTTTAGATTTTTATTTGCTTTGATTCAATTTTGAATTAGATTTGGATAATTTCAATTAGTTTTTTGTGGATTTTTTTTCAAAATAGGGTTTTTGATTGAATTTTTATGAAAATTTTGAGTTTAGAATGGATTTTGATTAAAAATGAATGTTTTTTTATGGATTTTGATTTAAAAATAGTGTTGTTTATGTATTTGTATTAAAAATTAGAGAATTTTATAGATTTTTGTTAAAAAGTAGGGTTTTTTTGGTTTTTTTTTAAACTCTAGGGTATTTTTACAATATTTCATTTATACTATCTAATTTCAATTAGATTAATTAGTTTTTAACTTTAACCAGTCATTATGGCTGCTGAAAATGAAAATGCACAAATTCCAATGATCCACTAGTTGAGAATGAAAATGCAAAAATTCCAAATGATCCACTAGCTGAGAATGAAAATGCACAAATTCCAAATGATCCACCAGCTGAGAATGAAAATGCACAAATACCAAATGCTCCACCACCTCCACAACCATCAATTGAAGAATTAATTGGTGAAAAATTGTAGCAATTAAAGGTCATTTCTGAAGTTTATAATAGAATCCCTCGATTATTTGAGATGTCAAACACATTGAAGGATATAATTAAAAATATAGAAACCCTCTCCACCCAACATAATGCATTTCATTCATGGTGAGAAGACATGAGGGAATATTAACCCCAAATCCCAAATAGCCTCTTTATTTGTTAACCCCCACACTGGTTTGCCAGTTAATGTTAATAAACCAAAACTTTCTATAAAATGGTGCATGCATAGGGACATTGTAGATAACTTTTGGGATCATTGGTGTATGGTTTTTGATAAACCACCGAACAAAAATTGTGATATACCATTTTACTTTATTAAAAAAATATATGCTAAGTTTGTGTTAAGGCATCATGTCAATTACTTTGACATTAAACCCTTCCAGGGCGTTGGTGGAGGTATGCCCCAGGATAGACCAGGGGAAGTTAGAGTAGTCCTATCCCCATATGTTCCCCCTCCTCCCCTTCCTTCGCCACCTCCAGTATATCATCCAGATATTATGCAGGATGCGGCCACACAAACTATCCAAGCTATTCACTCTTTGAGTGGCCTTTTGGTTTCACATACTTCTACAGTAGCTTAGCCACATTCTGGTGATGTTGGTGATGGTTCGAGTGCTACTGCGTCATCCTCGTCAGGTCCACATATTTGTGTGCCACATACTTATTCCATGTGCCGCCAGATATGCTTGGGTTCTCTTGGACAACCCACAGAGCATCCCTTGGACACTTCTGATTATGACCTCCATAATGTGGACATTATAGATCAGACTCAGGGGAGTGGAGCACACCCTACAGAGTCCTCTCCTGCTAGAGAGGGGGACATTGGAATAGTGACACAGGTAAGATTTAAGTTGTAAATTCATAACTTGCATTTGTTTTTAAATGAATATTAATAAGAGATAGTATAATGTACTAATATTTATTTACATGGTCTATTTAATAGTTGATGTCTGAGGAGGAGCTCGCACAGGTGACTGATAGCACCCTTAGGGCCATTTCATTTGGCCTCGACACACACACACAGAGTATATATTTTTGCACTCACTCATTTACATTTTTTTATTATATACTTGCTTGTCATTTGAATTGTCATAAATGAAATTATATAATAACTTATATGTTTATCTTATTTTCCTCTTGTAGGAAATACCTAGTGCGAGCAAGGTGCAGCCTTGTCTAGATTATGAAAGTGCAATGTTAGATAAGGGGAAGGTAATTGAACTCAAATTCGATTGAATTAAGAATTTTAAGATCTTATATTGATTATACATACATCAACATAGATTGGTAGTTTCATATGTACTTGTCATTTTTATGTACAAGCAGTTATGAGTTATATGTCGTTGTTGACAAGTGTGAGCAAGGTGCAACCTTGTCCAGTTTATGGAAGTGCAATGTTAGACAAGGGGAAGGTAATTGAACTCAAATTCAATTGAATTAAGATTTCTAAGATCGATTATACATATATCAATATCTAGATTGGTAGTTTCATATGTACTTGTCATTTTTATGTACAGGAAATTGTGAGCTATACATCATTGTTGACAAGTGCCACAACGCCTGAAGGAGTATGTATTGGAACACTTGAAGGAGTAGGTGTTGAAACACCTCAAGGAGGAGGTGTCGAAACACCTATACGAGATAAAGAAAAAGATCAGCCTAAAGAGGTATCTGTTTATTTTATTTTATGTTTGGTATTTATATGTTCCTATTACCAACAATTGTATGCTAACTTGGATCAATTTTATGTTTTTGTTCACATATATAGATTGAGATTACAAAAGTTGGTTTGGTCGGTTCTTTGAGAGGGGCATATTCTAGGACTCTTGACCCTTTGAAGAGATGGATATTTCAGGTAATCAAGATTACAATTTTAGAGTTCAATTATAATTCAATGTATATTGATTTCAATGTTAATTATTTGATTTTAAATCATATAGTATAACTAATCTCAATTGTGGTTTGAATTTTTCTTGTGCAGCTACCTTCAAAGCCAACGAGTGTTGCAAAAAGGCTCCATTTTGATGATCCACTAGTAGTTTAGGATGAGATAGACATTTTGGCATGTAAATTATGAAAAGACATCGAGATGACATATGCCACATTTTGTAAAACTTTGTTTGAGTTGGTGTTGATGCCATTTTTGTATATGGAGATACACTCAAGATTATTGGATAATTTGATATATAGAAGTTGACAATCAAAATTTAATTTCTTCCTCATGTGCATGATTAAACTCTTTGAAAATTTAATCAAGTGAGCAATGGTTAAATATCAATGTACAATAGCATAAAAAGAATGGTTATATTATGTAGTTTATATTCATATTGCTGATTATATTGCATAAGTAACAACTAGATGCTGATAGATGAAAAAATTTCAATAACAATATAGTTTTTACAAAGTCAACCTAAGCAGTTATGCAATTACTTCACATTACATAACTAATAACTAGGAGCAACTATCAATTTCATTAGCTTGTCATGGAATTCTATGAGACCACATTCCTTTGAGGAAACTTGGCATAATCGGTAGCTTGATATGGAATTCTATAACTGATTAATCATAACCGATTAGATAGCTCATATCATATATATAGAAGGAAGCAATCCCGACCCATCTCTAACATCAAATTTTGGTTGGGCCTCCTCGTTGACATCAACTATGTGTGGTTGGGCCTCCTCTACTCTAGTATCTAAATTAGGCTCAACTTGTACCCCAACTTATGCATGCTAACTTGAACTCCATTTTGTGTATGTTGAGATCCTAATCATATAAAAGACAAAACAATTGAGAGTATATTTAAGGGATGAAAGATATAAACTCGTTTTCAAAAGACTATGCAAATTTTAACATTTGGATATGTTATCATTCTCTATTATATATTAAATATAAGCTTAAATGTATAACATTATTTTTCTATTTACTCTCAAGTCACTATAAAATTAAATATGTATTTCTAACATAATTTTCCTCATGTCTATATATACTTGCATAATGGTAGCATAAATAAGTGTGTTTAAAGATAGTTTGAGGTGACTTGCATAAAATTTTAAATTATTTAGATAAAATACAAGATTGAATCCAAGTTGTGGTTCCTATGATGTGGGAAAGAAATATGAATTCCATGCATATATGAAATAAGACACTTGGGTGTAAAATGATAGAATAAAGGTATAAAAAAATATCATTAACAACTTGCACAAACAAAGAAACTTAAGGGAATTTGCAGATTTCTAAATGCAACAATATATAAATTAAAGACAATTTATTTACGAATGATTCCATGGAGAAACTAGAGAAGGTCACACCTCATAGATTGTATTCTTGGTAGGAGATAAAGTACTCTTGAGAGTTAAACCTCATAAGAGCTTAAGATAATTTGGAAAGTATGCTCAGTTAGCACCTAGATATGTGGGTTCTTTCAAAGTTTTAGAAGTTATTAACCCGGTTGCCTACAAAATAGCTCTACCACCAACTCTTTCTCATATGCATGAGTTTTTCCATGTCTTATTTAAAAAAATGTGTTTTTGCATTAACCATATTCTTGATTGGAATAATCTTCAAGATTAGGATCTAGGAGTGATCACAATTGAGCCTCTCAAATTACTTGAGGTTCACAAGACCCACTTGTGCGACAAAGAAATTACTCAATGTCAGGTCTAGTGGGACCAATATCCTGAGGATAGTGCCACCTAGAATATGTTGATGAATTAGTGTTATATCAGTTGATATGGTTTGTTTAAAATTAATATGGAACTTGGTTTGCATATAAATGAAAAGGAATGTTATACTTTGTATATTATTGGTTTATGTTAATATTTTCTTTATATAATCAAACTAGCTACCTTGTTGGCTTGATGAGGTGGATGCAGAAGATTTTGTTTCTCCCTCTATGATAGAGAGGGAGAGCATCACTAGAGAGAGTAGCAAATTTGAGAAGAAAACCAAGGCCACCAAGAAATTGAGAAGTCACACACAAACCATATATTGCATGGTTTCTTTAAATTGTGAATTCTTTCTTGGAACTGGTTGAACTCTAAGTTCGTTTGAGTTGTCATTGGTTTAAGTATAAAATACATACATGTGTCCTTGTTTTATGATTAAAACCTAACTTGGTATGTAATTCTATGATATACAAAGTCTATTGATGCCAAGGTTCAATTTGTATGATATTGAAAAAAGAAACCAATTGAGTAGAGTTATCAGCATTCTTCAGAAATCATAAGATTTTTTTTAGTAAACTAGCCATTTTGATGTCTTCTTTCAGTCTCAAATGATATTTTGTATCATTGTTACATTGGTTTTGAGAGTGGTAGCTTAATATAGGTCCACAATACAAAATCTGCTTTACTTGTGCAATGTAACAGTAGCATAGGAAGATTTTTCTTTGAAAGAACCAAAGGGTGATTGCACATTTGAAGTGTATAAACACATACCTTTTTGTAATATCAAGGATAATTTTTGAATCTTCCATGCATTGCTAATCTAAAAGGAAAGTTCTTTTTCCTAATTTGTATGCAGCCATGCTTTTGACATTGTCAAAAAGAGCAAAACTTCCCTAATGATGCAAAGGCATGGTCAAGCAGTTCTAACTCTCCACATGAGAGAAGAGAACTGAGTATAGTTATCAACATTCTTCAAAAATAAAAAATCAGCATTCTTCAAAAATCATAAGAATTTGTATGATATTGAAAAAAGAAGACAACTAAGTAGAGTTATCAACATTCTTCAAAAATCATAAGAATTTTTTTAGTACACTAGCCATTTTGATGTCTTCTTGCAGTCTCAAACATTATTTTGTATGCAGATGTGTGATAAATTCTTAGTTCAATGATGCTGAACAATTTTTGAAAAAAGAAAGTTTTTTCATTGTCCGCTTTCAATCCAACAAGCAAAAATGAAAGCTTAGCCTCTTGGAATGAAAATTCTTGTTTAGAAAAAAAATGAATAAGAATGAGGTAGTTAAGGTGTTTGAAGTTATTTAGAGGTCACTTTTAGGGTGGAAGGCTTAAAACTCCATTTTAAATGCACAAAAAAGAATGAAATTACTTCAAACCAAGTTTGTGAAGAAGTTAACTCTGCTACCCACTAGTTTCCCTTAATAGTCTAAAGTGCTAAAAGACAACAATCTTTGAAGGGCTATTTCTCGGAGACCGTGATGCTTACAGACTCTCCGTCTGAGGCTATGGGATCATGTTGGGACCATCTACAAAACCTCTCTCGGTTTGTGCTACCTCATAGGCGTTTTCTTGTGGTGATGACTTTTCAGTGGAGGGAAAAGTTGTCGATGCAAGCAGTGTAAAGTTGCAAAATGGTGCAACTTTCATTCCGCAACTCGTACGACCAAACAAACTGTTCCAACACGTCTGTATGGGTATGTTTACGCTAGGGATGGTCATATTTTGCACCCAAATATACTGAATCACTCAAACTACATTGGACCGGTGATTTCCCTGAAGAGTCCAAAGTGCTAAAAGGCAGCAATCTTTGAAGGGCTATTTCTCAAAGACCGTGAGGCTTACAAACTCTCTATCTGAGGCTATGGGATCGTGTTGGGACCATCTACAAAAAACTCTTAGTTTTTGTTATCTCAGATGCCTTTTCTTGTGGTGATGAATTTTCAGTGGAGGGAAAAGTTGCCAGATGCAAGCAATGTAAAGTTGCAAAGTGGTGCAACTTTCATTCCGCAACTCATACGACCAAACAGACTGTTCTAACATGTATGGATGGGTATGTTTACGCTAGGGATGGTCATATTATGCACCCAAATATATCAAATCACTTTGAGCTACATTGGACCAATGATTTCCCTGAAGAGTCCAAAGTGCTAAAAGGAAGCAATATTTGAAGGGTTATTTCTCGGAGACCATGAGGCTTACAAACTCTTCGTCTGAGGCTATGGGATTGTGTTGGGACCATCTACAAAAACCTCTCTCATTTTTTGCTATCTCGGAGGAATTTTCCTGTGGTGATGACTTTTCATTGGAGGGAAAAGTTGCCAGATGCACGCAGTGTAAAGTTGCAAAGTGGTGCAAATTTCATTTCGCAACTCGTACGAGCAAACAGACTGTTCCAACACGTCTGGATGGGTACATTTACACTAGGGATGGTCCTCTTTTGCAACCAAATACACCAAATCACTCTGAGCTACATTGGACCGACGATTACCTTAAGAGTTCAAAGTGCTAAAATGTAGCAATATTTGAAGGGATATTTCTCAGAGACCGTGAGGCTTACAAAATATCTGTCTGAGGCTATGGGATTGTATTGGGACCATCTACAATAACCTCTCTCAGTTTTTGCTATCTCGGAGGCATTTTCCTGTGGTGGCAAGTTTTCAGCTAAGGGAAAAGTTGTCAGATGCAAGCAATTTTCCAAAACACTAGACCAACACATGACTGATTCAAACACCCATATCCAAGTTACACAACATATATGAGAAACAACATAGACTCCTTTGGACCAGCGTTGACTTCCTATACATTCACCTTTGAAAAGGCTACTTAATTAGCCCAAAAATGCAAAGCAACATACCTTCAAACACCACACAAACCCCTGAAACCTTGGGGAAAAAAATAAATTGCCAAGAAAACAAAGATTTTGTAATTGGATTCCATTTGTACAGACTTGTAACCATTAAATCAGAAAACCCTTGTTTTTAGTGTAATTCTTGAGGGTTTATTTTATGTAGCACTTCCGCAACCTTTTAGACTCTATCACCACCTTAGAAACCTTTATTTAGGCCCCAATATGCTTATAAAACAAAGAAACTTGTGGTATCTCATTTTTGCAAACACTAGGGTAAAAACTCTATTTTCAACTCTATGCTTAGAAAACAAAGAAACTTGTGGTATCTCATTTTTGCAAACCCTCTATTAAGAAGTTAGAATAAATTCAAGACATGTAATAACGTTTCTACATAAAGTTTTGATACAAAAATTCTTGAATGGCTTGTGCACAAGCATAAAACACAAGAAAAACAGTAAATATGAACTGAGCAATTGAGTTGCTAAAAATGAAGTTGCACCCAAGTTGGATTTGAGGAGAAAAAGTTGCAAGCCACTATAATTTATTATATATATAAATGGGAAATATTACAAAACCTAGTTCAAACGAGCATACTGACAGGAAAGAACCAAGAAGAAAACCTTCGGTTGTAGCTAGATTAAGTGCAAAAATAGACCCCTTTACAAAACCTATGAGTTTCCAAAATATAGACCCCTTTACATTTTAAACATACCCTTTATACAATTCTAGACATTTGACCCATATTTCAAAAAACATCACTGGGTATAGATTATGCCCATACACAATTATGACCGTTTTACATTATTTCCAATTTGAGAATTCAAATTTTACAAAATTTTCCTATTGGAGGCATTCAGGGCACAGTCTTCGACAATAGTAGTATGTTCACGTTCTGGATTGACAAGCACTTGTACAAACCATCAAGGTAGCTTAGAATAACCAATCTATATTATTCTAAATGACACAAAATATGATGAGATGGTAATGCAAACTATAAAAGACGCTTAAAATAACCAATCTATATTGTTGTAATCTGTGGCATGCCTCTCCGAAAGGATTAGAGCTGGCTATTGTTGCAGCAGGTCCATGATCAATCATGCCAGGAATATCGCAAAAGTGGAAAAATGAGAAATCTATATTGTCACAATATAAAAGATGCTTAGACTAACAAATCTATATTAATCTAAACAACTTGAATGATGATGAATTGGTGATGCAAACTATAAAAGATGCTTAGAATAACCAATCTATATTATTCTAAATGACAAAAAATATGATGAGATGGTAATGCAAACTATAAAAGACGCTTAAAATAACCAATCTATATTGTTGTAATATGTGGCATACCTCTCTGAAAGGATCAGAGTTGGCTATTGTTGCTGCAGATCCATGATCAATCATGCCAGGAATATCGCAAAAGTGGGAAAATGAGAAATCTATATTGTCACAATAGAAAAGATGCTTAGACTAACAAATCTATATTAGTCTAAACAACTTGAATGATGATGAGTTGGTGATGCAAACTATAAAATACTCTTAGAATAACCAATCTATATTTTTCTAATTTGTCGCATACCTCTTCGAAAGGATTAGAGCTGGCTATGGTTGCAGCAGGTCCATGATCAATCTTGTCAAAAATATCGCAAAAGTGCATACAAAATATCACTATTAAAGACACCTACATTGCAATAGTATATAAAATATCAGTATTAAATAAAGAACACTAATGAACTTAATCATAATGAACATAAGCATTGTACCTTCCATTCTTGAAAATGCTATTCGAGTGTGCCTGAAGGGTCATCTCTTTGCCTAAGAGTATCCAATATTGCTTCATGATCAACATTACTAAGTTTCCATAGTTGTTTTGTCTTTGGCCTGGCATGATGCTTCAAAAACTTAACATTTTTTGCTATAACAAGGTGCGAATGCATGAGAATGGTTTTGTGTTTCTCATAGTCTTCAAATGCAGGTATGCCATTCTTTCTAATCATGTATGTTCGCAACCAAGTTCCTACAACCACAACTGAACCTGTAGGATACATGAAACCATCATCATCTTCCATCGGTTGTGTTAGCTTATGCTTTACCTGCACACATCGAGCCAACCAATAGTCTGATCTCTCTTCATTCCCTGCAGTGCAACAACTGCAAAAATTTGTCCTAGCTGTAGTAGATTTGAAAGCAGGTCGTAGTCGACTGAACTTTCCATTGTGTCATTTGTCATGGATATTGTTTGAGATAAAGGAGTTAGATACTATGGTACCCATTTATCCATCCACTCACTTGACTCACATTAATCCCACTCGCACTGAATACAACTCTGACAAAAACAAGCCAACTCTCGTGTCCAAATGGTCCATGTGCCTGCATCTGAGCTTCGAAATAAATACATCTTTGAAGAATCTTTGATTGTATGACAATCCAATTTTCCTCCCACTGTACCCTCCTCAACGAACCAAAAGAATCTGCACATTGTTGAATCAAGTGTCCCTCCCTGTGACAATGCTAAACTACACCAATCAACAATAGAATGTGCATCGCTGAATTTTGCTCCTGAAATCTTCAATTGCTCCTTAACTAGAGATCTCTTTACACATGCACTTGCTCCATCATGCTCCCCTTTCCCATGTCCAGCTTCAAAAAAACTTCAAATATGAGGTAGACCCCTCTCTACATGCATTCTACTCAACCAATAAAACATACGAGCATTCTTGAATTGACCTGTGCAATTATCTGACCAAATTAGATGTCGACCTAGTGCTATATCATGCTCCTGCAAGAACTAAAAAAAAATCTTGAAACAATGTTGGACATACTCAGACGAGTGAGATCTATCATCACTCATATAAAAATGATACTCTCTGATTATATTTCGATCCTCCTCTGTACTATCAGGTGCATGTCTAAAAGTTATGTGGACAAAAATAGCAATCTGAATGGAATTGTAATACTGAGATTGTACCTCATTTTGTGGTTGCAATGTGTAGTTTTCTACAAAATCAACCATTGATATAATAGTTCCAGTCGGAAAAGAGTCCTTACACATCCTAAATTGTTGATCCAACCACTAAGACCTATGACTATGCCTTGCATACTTGTAGAAAAGATTGTCCTTAAAATCAGAAATAAAATCAACAACACTGCATTCTTTTGTAACCAACTCACATCTAGAACCTTCACCTCCACTTTGCAAAGTATATTTGACTATCTCATATTTCTTTTTCTCAACAAGCTTCTTTCCAAATTCTTGTTCAGAACTCTCATGAAAACATTGAACAAACTTTGACAATCCACCACATTGTGAGCACTTTGCATTTGAACAATCATTTCTATAGAAAAAGCAACCATCATCTCTAGAACATAAAAATAGATCTAGCAATTCCCTTGATGATTTCGGAAGATGCATTGCACCACACTCCTGTAACATTTCATTAGTATGCAAAGTAGATCGGATATAGCATAATAGCTCATGGTACATTGAAAACTCCACATGGTATTTGCAACAAGTATTACAAATCTTAAGAGGCACACAATAAAATGGCTTCAAACCCTCAAAAGTCCTTTGTGAGATTTCCATATTTTTGTGTTTCAATAAATTTTTTGAACAACATTGTTTGGCTTGATTCCAAGAAATGTTTAGGATGTGGTGTACGGTCTCGATTTCCAATTCTTAACTTTAAAACATCCTTTGCATTGGGTGATACTCTAGAGTTATCATGCCAAAATTGTTGAATTACCTGCTTTACATTATCGGTTAGCTTCTTATCAACACGTGGAGGCCTCCTGAAAAAATCCCATGTATCATTTTGAAGAGGATCATCTATTATTTCTCTTCTTTCAAGTGATCTATCCAAAGTTTTATGATTTATGTCAAAATAAATACAAGTTTGTCTCATAAAGCAAGCCTTTTTCAATTGATGGCTTACTAGGGCAGTTGTAATGACTCTTTGAGCAGCTCTCTTATCCTTTTCCTTGTTATTTTTTCCAATAGACTTGAGAGAATTAAAAATATTTTTGACAATAATAGATTTTTTTCGGTCTTCTTGTTCACACGAATCTTCAATTTGGCTAGCAAAGGTCTCATCTTTTGCATCTTTAGCAATTGTACAAAAAGTTGGCATTGCTCGGTCAATGTCTTATCACTAAAATATTGGTTCAAAAGTCTTCTAGCCCACAATCGAATAGTTCGTGTTGACCTCTTTCCTTCAAAATTGTTTATAATGTTCTCATCAAATTCAAGTAACCATTTAGGGGTTCTTGAAGGTCTTGAAATTGGAATGTCTTTCTTCCACACAAGGTTCTTCATTTCTCATGTAACTGGGTGGAAACATAATTTACACTTTGCTTCAATATTATGTTCAAAAATCTTCATTTCCAACATTTTCACCTTGGAACATTTTCAATATCAATTTGAATAATTTCATTCCCACTCTCAATATCATGTTCAACATCTCAAATCCAACATTTTCACCTTGAACATTTTCATTATCAATTTCCACAATTTCATTCCTAATTTTGAAATATCATGTTCAACATATTCAATTCCAACATTTTCACCAACATCTTCACTTCCTTCACTTGAAAGACCATAGGGTTAGGTTCACCAATATTTAACATACCTTGTCTCTTCCTATGAATTTCTCTAATCTCTTTGTGTCTATATGCTTCAATTCTTCTTTGTAAGCTTTCTTACATTCTTGTTTCCTCGACGCATTGTCAAGCCCCCATTATACCTCATAAAAGATGCTAAAAAATCATTGCTTATGACAAATTTGAGTAGAAGATGCTTCAAAAAGTTGATCTTTGTCTCTTCTTGTCTGAAACCGCATGTGTGTCACCTATAAACAAAATGTAGGGTATGTTGGAATGCACAAAATGGCCCACATGGGGCTTTCTATGGCCCACAAAATCCGATATCCGATTCATTTGAAAAAAAATTAGGATGTTTTGTAATGGTATGATTTTAGTTCTACAAATTGGATATCTGATTTGTGTACACATAGACCTAAGGGTTAATGGTAGATGGTAGAGGGTTTAAGGGTTAAAGGTTTAGGGTTTAGGGTATATGGTAGATGGTTTAAGGGTTAAGGGTATAGGGGAGAGAGATAGATGGAGTGAGTGTGTGAGAGAGTGACCTAAGAGAGTGGGAGAGTGGGATAGAGTGGGAGAGAGGGTGGGAGAGAGGGTGGGAGAGAGTGAGAGAGGGTGGTAGAGGGTGGTAGAGAGTGGGAGAGAGTAGAAGAGTGCAAGAGAGTTGGAGAGAGTGGGGGAGAGGGAAAGATAGAATGGGAGAGAGAGAAGGAGAGAGTGGGAGAGATTGGGAGAGTGGGAGAGAGTGGCAGAGAATGGGAGAGTGCAAGAGATTTGGAGAGAGAGGGAGAGAGTGAGAGAGAGTGGGAGAGGGTGGGAGAGGGTGAGATAGAATTGGAGAGAGAGGGAGAGGGTGGGAG
>VDFB02066971.1:0-14947 GCA_007258455.2 Sequoia sempervirens
CCATAAGACTTTTTGTAGTAACAGGTGGAGGTGTATCATCTTGTTCATTGTTTGTATCAACATTCATTACATTAGTGGTTGAGGGTTCACTATCCTTGAAAAATGAGGTAGTATCTTTAGGCATGCGATTAAAGAAAATTTGCAAATTTTGGTTAGGGGGTGCAACAAACTTATTGCCTTGATCATTAACACTCATAATGGATAGATGACCTGAATCAATAAGGTCTTGAACTAAATGTTTTAGACACTTGCAATGTTTAGTGTCATGTCCATTCTAGCGATGAAAATAAAAATAAGCATTAGGTTTGAAGGTGGGTGGTAATGGCTAGTTTGGATCAAGTGGTCTAATGAGTAGCAAAGTGAGCAGTTGAATTAATTGGTTCGTTGTGTTATAAAGGGTATTAGGTAGGGGAGTAAACTATCTCTTTAGATCCCCATAGGTATAAGGCACAGCTGCTTTAATAGCTTCCACTTCATGTGCAATGGGTTGGCTTGGTTGCACTTGAGGTTAAGGAGGTGGATTAAACTATAAAAAGCCTCTATTTGGTTTGTGGAAGTTTTGTGTGGTATTTTGGTTTTGATTGTTGTGTTTAGGCTTTTCATCTTGTCTAGAAGTGGATTTTGAATCGCAACTTGAAACTGAATTATGACATTCACACAAGGTTGTGCATAAATTCATAAATAAAGGGAATTTCATCATGGTTAATTTATCCTAAAGGTGTGTGAAATTTTTTGATAAACATATTTTGCAGATGTGCATCAAGAATCTTGACATCAATTTGAGCATACACGGATTGGTATTGTGAGATAAAATCTGTTACTTTTTCATCTGTGTTTTTTCTACATCACATAAGGTCAACCATTGTCTTTTTAGGTGTCATGTGAACTTGAAAGTGACTAATGAAAGCATCCACCAATTCATTGAATGAATGGATGGAATGATCAGGAAAGTTGCAAAACCATTCTAAGGCAATGTCTTTCAAGGTCCTTGGAAACAGTTTGGCTAATAGTTTATCATCAAGGATGAAGTCACTAAAAAAATTTGTATAGGCATTAACATGGTTGGCAGGGTCTCCTTTTCTTCCATATTTCTCAAACTAAGGCATTTCTATCCCTTGTGGCATTAGGGTATGTAAGATTTCTAATGATAAAGGGCTACTACAAACATGATATGTAGGTGGAGTGGATTGAATTTTGCTAATGGTGGAAATTTGATGTTGCATGGCTGAAATGGTGGTAAGAAGTTGTGTAAGAAGTAGATTAGGGTATGAGGGTTGAGGTGGAAGGGAAAATGGTGATGCAGTGTAGATGATATGAGGGGAAGTGAAAGTAATACTATGGGGTGTGAAGGTGGTGGAAGGGACTTGTGATGTCACAAGAGAAGTAGGAATGCTAGTGGTAATCGGGAAAGAGGTAGCCACATAATTAACCTGGTGCATAGTTGTATGGACATGTAGAATGGTATAAGTTGGTATGGAAGCTGTGGTTGAAGGGGGAGGAACTTGAGATCCTCCTTGGCTTACAGGAATGTTTGTGGATTGAGCATTAGAAGAGGAATGTTTATTGTAAATCTCAAAAATATTCTTCATCACTTGTAGGCCATCGTCACTTTCAATTAAATGATGAAGGTTTTCAATGGCATGTATGGCAGTGGTGGAAATGTTTTCAAGTGACAAGTCTTGTTGTAAATGTGAAAAATCCACATAAATATTAATGACCTTTTGTTGTGGGAGGGAGTTGTTTTGGTTGTCAACATTCATTGGACGGAAAGTTCAAGGAATAGAAGTGGTATTGTCAAGTCTTAATGCACCATTTTCCATACTAGGAGTAGGAGCTTGTGAGATCCCAAGGTATGCAATGAAAGTGCTATCGCGCGAGGCCATGAGTCTACAACTTCTTCTCACTAAAGTATTATCAATGAGGCACCAAACACTCATACAAGTACCCCAAATGAGGGGTGAATGAAAATGAAAACTAATCTAAGAGTTTGAAATGAAAATAATAGAAATGCAAACAAATATCAAAAAAATTCTAAAAAATGTTGTTTAACAAGTGTAGAGGGAGTGATTCACCTTGGGTGGTGAATGAGTCCTAGTATGATGTTTTTGTGTGTTTTTCAAAAAAAAATACTATGATTTTAATGTTCTATAGGATGCAATCAAGGATGTAGAATGCAAATTTTTAGTTTTCTCAATGAGATGTGATGCAAAAATGAAATCTGAATGAATTTTTAACTAATGCAAGATAAAAAGTTCTAAAATGAAAAAAAAAAGAATGTACTAATTGAATGTTAATGAAAATTTAAACTAGGATGCAATATGTAAATGAAATCAGAAATACAAACTATTTAAAAGTCGGGTTCACCAAAATGAACTGTTGATTTTTGGCTCCTATGGACAACTTGCTCTTCTAGGGTTTCTCACCTAAAAGGAGAGAGATAGAAGAAAAAATGCAAATGGTTTATTCAAATTATGTAATGTGTGATGTTTTATAGCCTAAATGAAGTTAAATAAATGCAATTGACTATTCTAAATGAATGAATATGAATTCAAAAGTGAAATTAAAGCTATGTTTGAAAACACATTATGAGATGCAAACAATGAAATAAATGAAGAAAATATGCAAAACATTAAAAAATGAGTTAAATTAGAGTGCACTTGGGTGAATTATTATGAATATAGAATGTTGTGGATGCTGGCTAAAATCACTAATTTTTCACAGTGGGACTAGGACTCATTCGGCCAAGGTGGTGAATCAGTCCTCCTCCTAGTGAAAAACTTTTGAGAACAAGTTTTTGTCTATTGAGATCTGGAATTTGAAAAAATTAAGATTTTCAGTCCTACGCTAGGACTCATTAACCATAGTTGGAAAATCAGTCCTCTCCCAAATTTCTAAAAATAAGGAGACAACTTTGCAACACTAGATCTGGACATCACTGCTTGTTAGGTTGCTGAAGTCAATTCTGTAGGAAACAAACATAAAACCTTCTCTAAACTTGAAATAGACTTGAATTGACTTGAAGCACCTAGTTGACTTGTAAACAATCTTCAACACTAGAAACCTTATCAAATTTGTACACAAAATGCTGTAAACAAACATACAATAGGGGGAAAATGGTTTAAGCTTAGTGAATAGGGGTTTGCCTTGGTCAAACCCCACATTTGGTAATCAAGCCCTTAATAAAATAATGAAATTCAATGGAATGATAAACTAACAACATGCAAATTCTATCAACTTACCAAACCCTTGATGATACAAATTTGAAGTAATGTCAATGGCTTCTTCAAAGTGCTTGAATAATGCTTGTAAAGATGTTGTAAAATGCTTGAATGCTTGAATGAATAGGTGAATAAGTGAACTTGATTAATTGGGCTTGTAGGAGATGTAAAATGAGGTGAAAATCACTTATTTATACACACTTGTGCTTTAGTTACCCATTCATACCTCATCATAGGCTGATATCAAGTGTTTTTGAATAAAATCCTAAAAGGAAATTTAAAATATTTTGATTTTGGGGCCAAGGGGGACTCATTCGCCACCCATGGTGAATGGGTCCCACCTAGGACCTAAAAATGTGTGTCAGGAAATATGTTGTATTTAATGTTGTTTGTTGAGATAATACTCAAAAATACACTTAATTAAGAATATGAGAGCATAAACGGGCCAAGTAAAGAATGAGAAAGGGATAAATAGTGAAGATGTACCTAGAAAAGTGTAAAGGCTTGTTACAAGACTTTACAAAACTTCAAAATAGGACTTGTTGATGAATAAAAGGGTTATTTTTAGGTAATTATAATTAACAAAGTCTAGAAGAATGTAGAAATGTCTTACAACACTTCATAACACCTTCACAAGACATTGTTATTTGAATTTTAGTACCTAAATAAGCATTTTCAAGCCATGTTGCAACATAATATTAGAGGAAAATAGACAAAGACCATGAAACAAGACCTAACAGGCCATGAAAATGACAAGGGGTCATTTTTCTATGGCACAATAATTATTGAAAAATAATCATATTTACTAAAAATATATCTAAGCCTATCTAAATATATATATATATATATATATATATATATATATATATATATATATATATATATATATATATATATATATATATATGAAATATAAAATAAACACATACCTCCTATTATGCTTGTTCTTTTGTTCTAGACTTGGGCTCATGATGGATGAACCGGCTAAAATAGTTTCCTATATTAAAAACAACAAGAATGTAAGACAATTTAAATGCACATAGATGCATATAATCATAATGTAGAGAATAAAAATATATATATTTTTTGTGATGCTTCTTCCAATGTGTCATAAGCAGTCATCATGGCTATAAATGTACTAGATTGATGGACAAAAAGAAAAAAGTACATAAGACTATCAATGTATGTACATGTATCTAATCATAATAGATTTCAAAAATTAACATAGATCTGAATCACAATATAAATGATATGCACATAGAATAAAAAATTTGTAAATATGTATGTTCCAAATAGTATATCATATAATAACTCTCTAGGTCAAATGAAATGGCCAATTGAGTACCCTCTTGGACCTATGAAATTTGATCCTCCATCAACAATTGTTAAATATTTTGGCACATAAATATACATTAGTACTAACATCTCTTATAAACTATGAGATAAAAGATAAATGCAGTATGAAAATACTTTAAGTATGACAATTACATCCACATCATTTCTCACACCTAATGTCTCTCCTAGAAATGCTCCACCTTCTGCTCTCCCATCACCTACATATAACATATGATGGGACTCATAGTCAAATGTGTTTGTGAAAGCCTTAATAGGCTATCCAAGAGGACCTAAACATACATGGTGGAAAATAATGCAATGATTGAGGGGAAAATTTATAGCAAAGAGGATGGTATACCAATACCAGTTGATGCAACAAGTGTATCGCCATCATGCAGATATGCAAACTGTGAGGTCTGTGTGATCAAATGGCCACTCAAAGTATGTATGGCCATGATACTCCAATTGCTTGCATCTGCAAAAATCTCTAGGTAAGATATTGGAGGTGGGGAAGCACTAGGTGGAGGGGGAGTAAGTAGGGTCACTCGATGTGCACCTGGTCTATCCTAAGGTATTCCTCTACCCACACTAGAAATTTCACATATCAAAGTAGTTGACATGCTTAGCTACGAAAAACTCAACTTATAGTTTTTGCAAAAAATATTGTGGGAAATTAAGATTGTTATTGCCCATGGTTTATCAAAAACCATCTAGGTCAATGTTGTAAAAAATTATCCAAGATACCTTGATGAGTGCACCATTTAATCAAATATTTAGGCTTGAAAACACCAATGGGTTTTCTAGTTCTAGAATTGATAAATATTTGTGCTAATTGGGCTTTCATAATGTCAAATTCCCTTGTGCTTCGTCATATGATAAGTCATTGGCATATTGTTTCCTCATGGACTCTCACCACTCTGCAAACCTAATATGCTAGTTTTTGAGAGTTTCAACATTGGAAATTATTGTTTCTAATGTAGTTTTTATGGTAGATGGGTAAGGATGTGTTTCATATATCTAACAAATGTTTCTCAATTTAGTTAAATTTCCATGGATAGCTTCATCAATAGTTATTGCATTTTGTAATGGAGAATTTGGTGGTGTAGGAAGGTTAGGTTGCACACGGTTTTCATTTGCAACAGAGTTGGGAATCTCAACCATGGGAAAAGCTAGTTGATATTGAAAAGTTTTAAATAAAAACTAATGTGCATATTAAAAAACCTACCTTTTCTCTAGATTTCTTCAAAAATAATGCAACAATTAAAAAAATTTGAAGAAAAAATAATAAAATCCAACTTGTGATTGGAGGGAGATTTTGGTGCTTGAAAATTGTTAGAAATAGATATCCATTTTGTCCAAATTACTCAAGTCACACAAACCATTAGGTAAAAAGGGTAAAATGAATTCGGCTATTGTTGAATCATTTTAATTAATACCATAGGAAGCAAATATCTATTTCATTTTAAACAATTTTAAAAATAAACTTGGGTCTGTCCCTGAAGGGAACACCCATGTTATATACAAGTTGCATAGTACATATAAATTATAATTTATAATAGATATATATGTATATTATGATATAATATATATAAATTATATTATAATATTATATCACAATATAATATATAATATTACAATATAATATATAATATATATATTATATAATATATTATAATATAACATATAACATATTATATATTACATAATATATAAATATTATAATATAATATATAAAAATCACATAATAATATATATATTAATATATAAATATATAATATAATATAATTCAAACACTCTTAATTTTTTATTAATACGATAGGAAATGGATATCTATTCCCTTTTAAATGATTTAAAAAAAAAATCAGGCCTGTCCTTAAATTGACGACACCCATGTTATGTTCTATCAACATTATATATTGCATATAATATATAATTCATAATATAATAATATATATATATATAATATAATATATTAATAATTAATAATATAATATATAAAAATCATATAATATATTAATATATATATATATATATATTAATATATATATATGAACTCTACCTATAAGGATGCGTGCACATGTGAGAGCGCAGGAGCTGGGCATTCAGGTGCCTAGCTCATTGGCGTTGATTCTTTGTTCTTGTGGCGGTGGGAGGTTAGTGCGTTGTAGACACAGGGCATTTCTGCGATAGCATTTGATCTCTCTATCTCTCACATTATTAATGCATTATGTGTGTGGTGTGGTGGCGAGACCTGGCGGCGGAAGGCCTTAGCCTGCAGCACTACGGCGGAAGGTTCCTGGTGTGTGTGCTAGCAGGGCCTCTCGGTGGTGGTGAAGTGCTGCTGTATGCTTGAACTTGTAGGCAGGAGCTTTTGGGGCTGTGAGGCAGTGAGAGGGAAAGGGGTTGTGGTTGTTCCTTTGGAAGCTGCGTGATGATAGGGTGGTATGGGCAGCAGCGTTGTAGTTTGGAGAAAGGGTTGTTTGGTGGAAGAAGAGGGGATGCGGTGTTGGGCTTTGTGGATGCGATGTTATTTGCTACCTGAAAATGTCTATAGGAGCTCTAGAAAGGCCCATACGTATGGACTTTGTTCGCCGACAAAGTCACCGATTACCGCTTATTGACAATATCCTTTTTCTCTCCTTGACTACCGATAGGCGATTGTTGGCATGGCGGAAGTCATATCTACTCTCAAGATTGGATGCACGGAGGCGGTTAAGAGACCCTACGGCTGGCAGTTAGAATTGGTGAAGATATTGATTATTATTCCAGACACTCCTTATACTGCAAATTTTTGGGGATGAGGGTTTCTCCTCAATTTTTGGTGTCTTGGGCCCGACGGACCTGGTCGCCGAAAGGTGAAATGGACATTATGTTGTTGGCTAACAATTACTATATGGTTACTTTTGACTGCATGGCAGATCAGAATAGGGTCTTTGAGGGTGGTCCCTATTTTTATAACCAAGTGGGGTTGTTTATCAAACCCTGGCATGCGGGTTTCAACCGATTGAACTTAAGTGGGTTTTGTTTTGGAGTGAACTTCCGACTTTCCGATTGGAATGCTACTCCGTGATATTATAGCATCTTTGGAAAACCCTATAGGTTCCTCAACAAATACGGATAGAAAGGTAATGACTTTATGCTCGCATGCGTGTCCAGTAGTTTGAATTACGCGGACTCTATAGATATGTGTGTAGGCTCTCACTCTTGGGTGCAGTATTTGGATTATGAGACTCTTCCATTTCGTTGTCGTCTGTGTCATGAATATGGTCACTTGTTGTGTCGGTGTCCAAAGGCTAGGCCTGTGGAGCCACCTTCTCCTCAGGTTCCTCGCAACCCTCCTATGACTGACAAGGGGAAGGATCATATCACTGGTGATGGGGAAGCTACAGATGGTTTTGTACCTGTCAAGGGGTGCAATAGGAATAGGGGTCAAAAGAGGACCCTGAAAGAGAGACAGGAGGAGGATACTTTTAATAGATTTGAGGTGTTAGATGATCTTAGCCAGCAAGAAGTGAATCCGGGATTGGTAAACCTTGATCATGGAACTCTGAGTACAGGACAGAATGGGCTAGTCCCTGAGGCTGCCCAGGATGCAATGGAGGGTAATGGCTCTCAGATGGTCACGGATCTTCATATGGGTGTTCTAGCGGAGTCAGTTCCTATAGCTGAGTTGAAGAAGGTTGGTGGCGATGGGCCTCCTCCAGGGTCAAGTGACGGTGTTGTTATCGGGAGGAGTGTCAAGTCTCCATCCCCTTTGGGTATTCACCAAAAGGACCTAAAAAAAGGGGGGGAGAGAAATCTTTCAAGCTTGGTCGTAAGAAGGACTTGGAAAAGATTAAATTAATAGGGGAAAACTTGGTGGAGTCGGGGTCAGTCAAGACGCTGGATTCTCACTTCTTGAACTCCCTGAAATGATTGTTTTATCATGGAATGTGAGGGGCTTGAACAGTGGCCCTCAACAAAAAGCTGTTCGTGAGTTGATTAGAAGTAAAGTTCCTAATGTTCTTTTCCTGCAGGAGACTAAGTTATCGATTGAGGATATGATAGGTATGATGCCCAAGTTATGGGGGAGTGGTGAGTGCCAGTGTGTTGGGGCTAGTGGTGCTGCTGGGGGTGTGGCCTGTTTATGGAACCCCTGGAAGGTTCGCCCTCTCTGGTGGATGTCCTTTAAGTCTTCTATTTCTATGGTGGCTTCTTGGTTTGAAATGGGAGAGTCTGTTCTTTTCTCTAATATTTATGCACCTGTTGATCTTCTTGGCAAACAGTTGCTATGGTCCCATATTGCGTATGTGCATAGCATGGTTCCTCTTCATCCATGGATTATGGTTGGTGACTTCAATGCCATTGCTGAGTTGGCTGAGAAGCGTGGAGGTAATGCAAGGTTGGACCCCTCGGCACTTCTTCTGCAAGAAAACATCTCTGCTTTGAATTTGGTTGACATCAAGCCCAGTAATGGTCGGTTCACCTGGAACAACCAGAGGACAGGGGATAACAGCATTTCAGAAAGGTTGGATCACTTCCTGGTTTCATGCTATTGGATTGGTGGCTTGTGGTCCTCTTGCTCTGAAATCTTGGATTGGAGAGGTTCGGATCATTGGCCCATTAAGCTTGATATTTCTTCTGCTCGTGTGCCTCGTACTCCTTCCTTCAAGTTTCAGCTCATGTGGTTGCGGGACCCTTCTTTACATGCCCAGGTGGCGGATTGGTGGAAGGCTGGCAGACCTTCATATGGTACGGCGATGTATACTTTTGCTAAATTACTTCAATTTACCAAATCTCAGCTCAAACGGTGGAATAGACAATGCTTCGGAAATATTTTCCACGATAAGGCTCGTGCTCAAGCTGATTTGGATGGCATCACAAGGGTGATCAGGGAAGAGGGAGTGACGGTTGGCTTGCTTCAGGATGAAGCCAGGGCTCTTAAGGTGCTGGAGGAATGTGAGTTGAGAGAGGAAATATTTTGGAAGCAGAAGGCCAGAATTGAGTGGCTTCAAGAAGGAGATAAAAATACTACTTTCTTTTTTAACTCGGTAAAAGCCAGGAGGCAAGGTAATTCCATTTCAGTTCTGGTTAATGAAAGAGGTGAGAAGCTCTCTTCTTCTCAGGAAATCTTGATTGAAGCTGTGCAGTATTTTGAATCTTTATTTAGGGAGGATGGGCATGGTGGATCTATTGAGGAGGCTCAGGTTCTTTCCTGTATTCCCTCTTTGGCCACAAGGGAAATGAATGAGCATCTCATGGGTGATGTTTCTTTGGAGGAGTTGGAGGCGACTGTGTTCTGGATGAAGAAAGGGAAGGCTCCTGGCCCTGATGGCTTCCCGATTGAATTCTTTCAAGAATTCTGGGATATTATTAAGTTGGACTTATTGGCTGTTGTTCAGGAGTCCCAGAAGAACAAGCAAATGTTACGGGCTTTGAATGCTACTTTTCTTGCTCTCATACCTAAATGTGATGAGGCGGATAGGTTGAGTCAATTTAGACCTATTTCCTTGTGCAACGTGATTTACAAAATCATTTCCAAGCTGATTGCGGAGAGATTAAAAAAGTGGTTGAAAATGTTGATCTCGGAGGATCAGAGTGGTTTTGTGGAAGGCAGGCAAATTTTGGATGGGGTGGTTATCGCTTCTAAAACCATTCACTCAATGGCCAGCTCCAATGATAAGGCGATGTTCATCAAGTTAGATATGGCTAAGGCCTATGACCGAGTCCGGTGGTCTTTCCTCCAGCGGATGCTTGGAGCTTTTGGGTTTGGTAATGAATGGATTCAGTGGGTTATGAGTTGTGTTACCTCAGTTTCCTTCTCTGTGTTAACGAATGGGGAGCATTCTAAACTTTTTGGAGCTTCTCGGGGGTTACGTCAGGGAGATCCACTTTCACCGTATTTATTTATTCTTCTTGCAGAAGGTTTGGGGCATCTGATAAGAAGGAATGTCGACTTGGGTATTATTCAGGGGTGGCGGTGGGGAGGCAATTTGCCTCTGCAATCCCATTTACAGTTTGTGGATGACACGGCTCTGATGGCTATGGCTACTATTAGGGAAGCTTCCACTTTGCGTAAGGTGTTGGATGTGTATCTTGCTACTTCGGGCCAACGGATTAATGAGGACAAGTCCTCCATCTTCTTTAACACCCCTGGGCCCATTCAGCGGAGGATTGCCCATATCCTGAGATTTCAAATTGGAAGGCTTCCTTTGATCTATCTTGGTGTGCCTATCTCTGCTGGTAGGCTGCCTAAGGATTCTTGGCAGAATATTTTGGATAAATTTTGGGTGAAAGTTAACCACTAGACTCATAGGTGGCTATCCTTTGCTGGCCGTGTTCAGTTGCTCAAGTCGGTGGTGCAGGCTCTTCCCACATGCAGGTGTATGCTTCAGGTGGCCCCGATGGGATTTCTTAAGGATTTGGACGCTTTAGCAAGGAAGTTTCTTTGGGCTAGTAGCTTGTTGTCTTCGAAGTGGAGCCTTGTTAGCTGGGATACTGTTTGTAGCCCGCATCAGTTTGGTGGTCTCGGGTTAAGGCAGCCGTCCTTGACCGGGGAGGCTCTGGATGCTAAACTGTATTGGAGATGGTGTGTGGAGCAGGATCAAATTTGGGCTAGGATCTTATCTCATAAGTACTTCCCTGGGGCTGCTTGGCAGGATATTCCCAGATTTCCTTTGGAGGGGAGAGGCTCGATGATATGGAGTACGCTTAAGAAAGGTGCTACACTTGTTAAGGATGGCCTTTTCTGGATATGTAGGGGGGGTCATCGGCTCACTTCTGGTCTGATTCTTGGGACAGATTTCCTCCCATTACTTCTCAGTTCCCTCATTTGTTGATGCTGTGCCAGAGGTTTCTTGCGGCTGGTTGGTCTAGGGTGAGTGATTTTATGGCCTTCTCTGATAATGACCAACTGGGGTTGGCGAGATGGAAGCAACCTGATGAATGGCCGGATGTTGGATTGAATGAAGAATGCACAGAGCTTCATAATATCCTTTCTAGAAGGCGGTGCAGTTCCCTCCGGGATGGGGATGTCCTCTCTTGGTCTCCTAATCCTAAGGGGGGCTATTCTGTTGCTTCTGGGTATGTCGAGGTTTTATCTCGTAAAATTTGGGAAGAGTGCTGGAGTTCCACGGGTAGGTATGGAATAATAATAGCTTTCTGCTTGCAAAGACAATTGTGTGTATGCAGGATTAGCAGGAGCAGATGTTGGCGATGGGACAACATTGACATGGGGGCCTATTTGTGGTGTTCTACACGGCCTTGGGAGGGAAGAGTCTGCTCATTTGTTCTTTCGTTGCTCCTTTGCTACACAGCTGTGGCATTTCTGGTGGGGAGTGTGGAACAGTCCCTGTGTTCATGCCTCCTCTTTGGTTGACTTTTGGAGCAGTTTGGGTAGGCCTCCTTCGGTGGCCTCTTTTTTGCAGGAGGTGTGGTATGTAGGGCCTACTTTCATCCTATGGCAGATTTGGCTTGAGAGAAATCGTAGGATTTTCCGTGGTGAGAAAATGGTTGTGCAGCAAGTTTGGCAAAGAATTTTGGGTATGATTCAGGAAACGGTGGCGGCTAAATGTGATGTTGGGTTTCCCCTGGCGAAAGGGGATGCTACAGTGGTGGATAGATTGGGGATTCAAGGGTCGGCTTTGGCGTATGCTAGTCTTAAGCAGAGTGTTCAGGCAGCAACAAGGTTCTCGAGGATGGGTATAGGTGCCCCGGTGGCGTCTTGAAGACATATAGCTCTTCGGTAATCTGGAGCCTCTCTTTTGGGGGTTTAGAGTGGCGAAGGAGACTTTGGGGTCCGCAACGATCTTCTTCTTTTCTGTTCATGAGGGAGTGCAACCCATTAATTTGATGGAAGGTTTGGCAATCTTATACGCCTTTGAGCGGGCGTTTGCCTTGGGATGGCGCAAGGTTATCTGTGAGTCTGATTCGCAAGTCTTGATAAATTTGCTAAAGGAAAGGAAGTCTTCTGGTGTTCACTGGCAGTTGGCTAGGTTGGTTCAACAGATTTTGTTGATTAGTTCCATGATGGAGATGGTGTCCTTTGTTCACATTCAGAGGGAATGGAACAAAGCGGCTGATTGTTTGGCCCGGTGGGCTTCTGAGCACGCTGAGGGTTGGAGTGTTGATGAGTTGGGACAAGTTTCTCGGGAGCTCCGCCACGACTTGGAGGGGATTCTTTCTGAAGATGGTAATACTAGGGAGGCTGAGTGATGTGGATTTTTGGTTCTTGTATGATTCTGGTGGCTCTCGGGCGCTGGCCTGTTGAGGTGTTGTAAGGTTGTTCTCTGATTATTAATAAAGTTTTTACCCCTTTTTTAAAAAAAAAAATATATAGATCTATATAATAATATATATTAATGTATATAATAATTCTACAATAATAATTATATACATTATTATATATATTAATATATAATATATAATGTATATTGTTGTATTCCTATTAATGAGGATCAAAAGGATCTTCTTATGGATCAAAGGGAAGGGGAAAAATGGAAGGCACTCAAAGTGGGGTGGATAAAGATAAACTTTAATGGAGCTTTGAAAGAAAACCTAGGGCCAAGAGGGGTTGGTTGTGTGATTAGAGACCATACGGGTAAGGTTCCATGTGAAAATGAAACTCCCAGGGGAAGCAACAAAAACATGGAAAAAGTCAAGGCAACATACATGGGTTTGAAATGTGGATAAACCTAAAGGCTAGAAGAGTGCACTTAGAAGGCAGTTCCTTAATAACGATGAATTTATTCGCAAAAAAAAAATTGAAAATTTGAAGATTAGTAAATGGATAGAGCCAATCTGGAACTTGATAGGAAGTTTCAAAGATTTGAAACTAATGCATATATACCATTAAGGTAACATGTTTGAAGATGAGTTGGCTAAGAAAAATATCTAAGGAAGTAGTTAGATGACTCAAATGACATCTCAATAGGGCATTTTGTGGGGAGAATACAAAAGTCACATAAAAGTTATGAACGTTTAAGGTGACTCTTGGGAATTGTGAGTTGGATAAAGGATGGAGGCATGATGTAATCTTAGTGATGATGTATTTGAGATTGAATGAGATCAGTGACACTTGAAAAAATTAGGACTAAGGGAGTGCTGGTAGAGATCTCCATATTATTTTGAGGTGTAAGATATTAAATTAGCATAGGTATCGTAACATTTCAAAGTGACACAATGGTTCGCATGAAGTGGAAATTGGATTTCCCTTTAGGTGGTTTGAAATATCAAAGAACAAAATATGGGTGCACTTGTGAAGTTGGTAAAAAATGTGATAGATTCTATTTCTGGGTACGATGATGAATAATTGAATGAAGCACATTGTTAAGGTACACCATAGTCTAGTTATCCATGTGGTGAAATAGGTGTTGGGTGACATTTTTCTAATGCTTGAACATAGGTATAGGGTTAACTCTGATGTTACTACCATGTTTTTGGCAACCATCTTGAAAGAAAGGGTGAATAAAGAGGATGCTAAGATCCTTTGTGATAAATTATTCAAAAAGAATTTCTTGGAGGAGCTTGGTGATGTCTTGGAGAAAGTGGACTAGGAGGGCAGTATTTCCTTGCTAATGGATTGCTATATGTTGAGAAGGTGAGGTCTTGAAATAGAGAAGTTTCCATTAATAATTCCAAGGGCCATGAAGGTGCTTCCAAATAATAAAAAAGAAAGGGGACTGGGGATTGTATTCTTAAAGAGATGGGTGGGGCTAATGAATGATGAGGATATTGGATGGATTCAAAAATTTGCAAGGGTAGCATACTGGATATGGATGGTGGTAGGAGATGAAAGGGTATAGGAAACATGATGAACATGGATATAGAATTGGTTGAGCATGCTAAGTGTGGGCTAGAATTCCCAATGAAGACCATGGGGGTGGCTCAAGCTCATGGATAAGTAAAATTTAGTCTACTTTTGATATATTCTATTTTTGATATGTTAGTATGATAATTTATAGGGTTTATAAGTATAAGTTTGTGGTGAATATGGCATGTAAGGGCTCAAGAATAAATAACTCTATGTAAAATTTGACTTTACAGTGGTTAGAAGTGTTTAGTAGAACAATTAATAGCTTATTGCTAGATGGCTTCTGGATTTGATTACGTAAGATTTTTTGCATCAACGTTTCGGATCACACTCCGTGATCCATCATCAGGATAGTTGAGAGCTCAAGGAAAAATGATAAGTTGCAGACCAAGAACTAACTAAAAAGACCAAGGGGAGGGATGAGGGGCACAAAAAACGAAAACCAAGAAGCTATCAAATAGAATCCTAGGGCCAAAAAGATAAAAAGAACCAAGAGAAAAAGAAAAAATTAGAAGAAAACAAAAGGAAATAAAAATTTCCCAAACAATAGAAATTTCTAAATTCTTTATTTAAAAAGACAAAAACACACTAAAAATTTGAAGGG
>VDFB02066973.1:0-41506 GCA_007258455.2 Sequoia sempervirens
AACACATCTTTGGACATTCAAAAGTCACTCCAAGCCTTTGGGTTGGAATCCCAAGGTAAATCCAAGCCAAAGGCTTGGAAAATTTCAAAGCAAGATAAATTGTGAGCACGTTATAATGCACTTGCATTATGTCAAAGCAAAACATAATACAAGTGTTTTATAATGCACTTGCATTATGTGATTTGATATAACAAAAGCATGTTATAACATGCTCACATTATGTCAAAGCAAGCATAACACAAGTGCATTATAACACATTCACGTTAGGCTTTGTTCAAGTTATTTATGTATGCATGTATGTATACATATGTCTATGTATGCATGTATATACATATGTATGTATGCATATATGTACATGTATGTGTGTATGTATGTATGGGTTTACAATTTAGGTTATAAGGTATCTATTTAGGGTTGAGGGTTTAGAATATATAGTTGAGGGATAATGTTCAATTTTGAGGGTATGCGGTTAAGTGTATATGGTATAGAGATTAGGGTGTAGGATATATTGGGTATGTGGTTGAGGGTATTGGTTTTATGATTGAAGGTAGAAGGTATGCATATAGGGTTGAGGGTTTAGGATATGGGGTTTAGGGTATAAGGTTGAGGGTATAGGGTTTAGGGTATTGGGTTGAGGGTATAGGTTTTAGGCTTTCTAGGGTCGAGGGTATAAGGTTTAGGATTTAGGGTTGATGTATGGAGTTTAGGGTTGAGGGTTTAGTGTATAGGTTTTAGTGCCTATGGTTGAGGGATAGTGTTTAGGGTTGAGGGTACTAAGATTTAGTAAATAGGGTATAAGGCTTAGGGTTGAGGATATTGTATAGGGTTGATGGTATTGGGTTTATGGTTGAGGGTATAATGTATCTATTTTGGGTTGAGGGTATATGGTATATGGTTTAGGGTTGAGGGTATGGGGTTTAGGGTTGAGGGTTAAGGGTTTAGGCTATAGGGTTGATAGTATTGGGTGTAAGGTATATACTTTAGGGTTAAGGGTATTAGGTATAGGGTATAGTGTTGACAATGTTAGATATACGGTATAAGGTTTATGCTTGAGGGTATAAGTTATAGGGTTGAGGGTCAAGGGTGTAGGATCTAGGGTTTAAGGTATAGGGTCGAGGGTTGAGGGTATACAGTTGAGGGATAGTGTTTAAGTTTGAGGTTACATGTAGTTATGTGTATAAGGTATATGGCTTAGGGTTGGGGATACTTGGTATAGGGGTGAGGGTATTGGGTTTATGATTGAGGGTATAAGGTATATATTTAGGGTTGATGGATTAGCTCGTATAGGATTTAGGGTATAAGGTTCAGGGTATAGGGTTGAGGATCGTTGAGGGTGTAGGATTTAGGGTTTAAGTATAGGGTATAAGGTTGAGGGATAATGTTTAGGGTTGAGGGCATAGGGTTAAGTGTATAGGGTATAGGGATTAAAGTTTAGGATATTGGGTATAGGTTTGAGGGTATTGGGTTTATGGTTGAGGGTAGAAGGTATCTATTTAGGGTTGAAGATATACATGGTATAGGGTTTAAGGTATAAGGTTGAGGGTATAGGGTTAAGGGTTGAGAGTTGAGGGTGTAGGGTTTAGGGTTTACAATGTAGGGTTGAGGGTTAAGGGTTTAGGGTTGAGGGATAGTGTTTAGGGTTGAGGGTATATGGTTAAGTGCATATGGTATATGGATTAGGGTTGAGGATATTGGGTATAAGGTCAAGGGTATTGTGTTTAAGGTTGAGGGAATAAGATTTAGGGTATAAGGTTGAGGGTATAGGGTTTAGGGTATAGGGTTGAGGGTATAAGGTATAAATTGTTGAGGTTTTAGGGTTTAAGTATATGGTTGAGGGTTGAGGGTATAGGGTTGAGGGATAATGTTCAGGGTTTGAGGGTCTAGAGTTAAGTGTAAAGGGTATAGGGATTGGGTTTCATATATTGTGTATAGGGTTGAGGGTATTGGGTTTATGGTTGAGGACATATAAGGTATCTATTTAAGGTTGAGGGTATAGGATATAGAGCTTACTTAGAATTGTTATAAGGTTAGAGGTTTAGGGTATAGGAGGGTATAGGGGTTGAGGTTTAGGGTGTAGGGTTGAGGGTTTAACATATATGAGTTGAGGGGTTGAGGTTGAAGATGCTTCATGGTTGAGAAATTTATAGAGGGTTAAGAAGTGTATAGTGTATAAGGATTAGGGTTTAAAGATATTGGGTATAGGGTTGAGGGTATTAGGTTTAGTTTAAGGGTAGAAGGTATCTATTCCCCAGTGTTGGGATGTAGGAGTTGAGGGAGTGTAGGGTGTAGGGTTTAGGGTTTGGGTATGAGTTGAGTTAAGGGATAGTGTTTAGGGTTGAGGGGCCAAGAGTACTTAAAGGTATTATAGGGATTAGGGTTTAGGATATTGGGTATAGAGTTGAGGGTATTATGATTATGGTTGAGGGTAGAAGGTATCTATTTAGGGTTGAGGTATAGGGTATAGGGTATAGGGTATAAGGTTGAGGTTAAAGGGTATAGGGTTAAGGGTTGAGGGTGTAGGGTTCAAGGTTTAAGGTGTAGGGTTCAGGTTTAGGGTTTAGGGATAGTGTTCAAGGTTGATGGTATAGGGTTAAGTGTATATATGGTATGGGAATTAGTGTTGAGGATATTAGGTATAGGGTCGAGGGTATTGGGTTTATGATTGAGGGTATAAGGTATCTATTTAGAGCCGAGAGTTTAAGGCATAGGATTTAGGGTATAAGGTTGATGGTATAGGGTTGAGGGTATAGGGTTGATGATTTAAGTATAGTGTTGAGGGTTAAATAGGGTTGAGGGATAATGTTCAGGGTTGAGGGTATAGGGTTAAGTGTATAGGGTATATGGATTAGGGTTTAGGATATTGTGTATAGGGTTGCTCAAGATAAATTGGTTTTATGATTGAGGATATAATGTATCTATTTAGGGTTGATGGTATAGGGTATAGGGTTGAGGGTATAGGGTTGAGGGTTGAGGGTTGAGGGTTGAGGGTGTAGGGTTTAGGGTTTAGGGCATAGGGTTGAGGGTTGAGGGTTGAGGGTATAGGGTATAGGGTATAAGGATTAGAGTTTAGGATATTCGGTATAGGGTTGATGGTATTGGGTTTATGCTTGAGGTTAGAAGGTATCTATTTAGGGTTAAGGGTATAGGGTATAGGTTTTAGGGTATAAGGTAAAGGGTTATCCAAGCATACCTTTCAACTTATTTAAAATTATTAAGATGAAATTGAGATACAACTTGACAAATATGAAAAAAATATAAAAAATATGACAATTATAACAATGCTCATCCTAATTTGTTTTGAATGTTGTGGAAGGAAAATGATCTCCTTTTATCATAATTCAGAATAAACTTTGTATCTTTCTAGAGAAACCTAGTTGCCTTGGATTTAAGGAGATGGTATCTATTCCAAAAAATATACTCTTTGGTAGATGTTGAGATTTATATCCCCTATGATATTCATCTTTATCATTTTAATTTTAGTTCCTATGTTATTTGTAGTGTTCTTGTGCTACATATAGATGCTATTATCCACACAGAGAAAATATGAAGAAAATATTCAACATATAGGAAAAAACAAAATATGTTGATAACTTGATACATTCACATAAAAATGACAAGCTTATTATTTTGAGTATCTAGCTTCTGTAGGTGGCATTCATGTTGGTGTGAATAAATATATTATAATTATCTAATCCTAGCAAGGAGGACTTATTCACATGTTGTTTACCTAGGTCCTATGTGTCATTCTAGAAGTCTTAGTTGTTAAAATAAGAGCTTATCCTATCTTATCTTTTTAAATTTTATTCAATGTTAGTTACCTAGGTTATTTAATAGTGTCTCATAATGTAATATCAAGGACACATATCACATCCTGTCTAATCCTATCTATCACCTTGCCTTTATAAGCAAGGATTCTCATGTATATTGGTAATCAATCTTGCATTCATAATATTACAAGCTATTCTTGTAATTTTATCTCTTGTGAAAGATATTTTGGTCTTGAAACTATTCTTGGGGCTATTGGGAGTCATCATTTACTCCTACATGGTGTGAATAAATGCCTTGTACCCACCTAATCAAATAACAATAGTCTAAGATAATTTAGCCTAGAAAAGAAGTCTTGGATATTATCAAAATACGATGGATTAAGACTCATAAGTTCATTTTCTAACTTAAATTTCCTCATTTTATTTGGCTTACCAAAGAAACTCTCTAACATAGTCCAAACATCATTAAGATGATTACAAGATGCAACATGATATCTAAGATCTGGAGAAATGGACAAAATAAGAGTACCAAGGGCTTCATCCCTTCTTCATTTTAGTTTGATATGGAGTGATTTCTTCATCTACCTATGGATTTATTTCTCCCAAAGGGAATATGCGTTATTTCTAGGCATTGGATCATCTTTTGTTTTTCAATAAATCTTCATCATCTTTGGAGCTTCTTAATTATGGGGGGATATATTATCTCTCTTTTTCTCTCTTATGGGGGTTATTCATTATATATACATGATGGATGTAATCCTTGGGGGTATCACTTATTCCTCCATACATAATCTTATTTGATTTTTTCTCTTTTGGACAAGAGTTTTGTCTCGTTGGTTTTTCTCCTTTAATCCACTTGTGAGAGATTGCACTTTCATTGTACATGGGTGTACCTAACATGGCCTTGCAGTCGATACCCATCTTCATCTTCATCTTCATATTTACATAGTTTATATAATAATCTTCTCCCTAAGTTTCACTTAAGGGGGGGTGTTGGTGTGAATAAATGTCTTGTAACTAGCTAATCCTAGCAAGGGGGACTTATTCACATGTTAAGTTTACTTAGGTCCTAGGTGTCATTTTAGAAGTATTAGTTGTTAACATAAGATCTCATCCTATCTTATCTTTTTGGGTATGTGCAGGATCATCATGGAAAAAATAGGCCCTTAAGTGGTGAAAAATTCAGAAAAATCAGAGTTAGGAAACATGACACAAAAATTTGAATAAGTTATCTATATTATTTCAAAAATATGTAAGAATAGAATCCGTAGAAAATTGAATGTAGTTTCTAAACTACTAGGTTTATTTAAAAAAAAATATTTGGTGAAAATTTGAAATTTCAATGCAGTAGTACTTAAATTTTAGGGAAAAAATAAGAAGTAGGTATCTGTTTGACCACCCTAACCACAATAAAATGATAATAATTTTTTATAAGATTTTAGATATAAGTAGATGACTCATGTCTAATGTGATGCATATTTTTTATTATTTTTTTCCAAGTAAATATATAATTAATTATGAATTTTTCATTACAACTTTTAAAAAATATAAAAACTTATATGTCTGACCACCTTAACTTGGTCAAAACTTCATGAAGTTCAATTTTTTTTAATCTATAGTATGCAAAGAATATAATGTGATGCATGTTTCACATTCAAAAAATGTGATACCTTTGAAAGCTATAGATATTTTTTAATCAACCCATCAATCAGGACTTTAGTCGTAATTCAAATAGAAAATGAATAATAATTATTTATTAAATTCAAAGTAAACATAATTTATATTGGTGGAAAGCTGAGAATATCCTTTAAAAACCCTTTTTATTTCATCAATTTTGGGTAAAAAAAAGGTCGTCAGCCACATACTCTACACATACCCATCATATCACCACTTTTTGGCCCATCATGATCTGCACATACCCTTTTGAATTTTATTTAATGTTAGTTACCAAAGTCATTTAATAATTATATCATAACTTAGGATTAATATGTGCATGTTACAATCCTATCTAGTTCTATCTCTCACCTTCCCTTTATAAGCAAGGCTTCTCATGTACATTGGTAATCAAACTTGCATTCATAATACTGCAAGCTATTCTTGTTGCCGTTTTCTCTCTTATGGAAGATATTTTGGTCTAACAACTATTATTGGGGGTGTTGGGAGTCATTATTTACTCCTACATGGTGGAAATAAAAGTCTTGTACCTAGCTAATTAGACAACTACAGTCTAAGAGAATTTAGCCTAGAGAAGAAGTCTTCAAAATTTGATGGATTAAGAATTAGAAATTTATTATCCAACTTAAATAAATCCTCTTTTTATCTAGCTTACCAATGAGATTCTCTAAGGTAGTCCAAACATCATTAGGATGATTACAAGATGCAACATGATATCTAAGATCTAGAGAAATGGACAAAATAAGAGTACCAAGGGCTTCATCCCTTCTTCCTTTTAGTTTGATATGGAGTGGCTTCTTCATCTACCTATGGATTTATTTATTCTTAAGGGAAGATGTGTTTCTTGTAGGAATTGGATCATCTTTTGATTTTAGGAAATCTTCATCAGCTTTAGATCTTCTTCATTATGGGGAGATATCATGTCTCTCTTTTTCCCTCTTATGTGGGGCTTATTATTTGTATATACATGATGGATTTAGTTTTTGGGGGTATCATTGATTCTTCCATACATCATCTTGTTTGTTTATTTTCTCTCTTTTGGAGAGGATTTTGGTCCCACTAGTTTTTCTCCTTTACTCTTCTTGTGAGAGATTGCACTTACGTTGTACATGAGTACTTGACATGGCCTTATAGTCAGAACAATCTTCAACTTCATCTGAACATGTTTGCATAGTTTGCATAATAATCTTCTCCCTAATTTGCACTTAAGGGGGGTGTTGGTGTGAATAAATGTCTTGTACCTAGCTAATCCTAGTAAGGGGACTTATTCACGTGTTATGTTTACTTAGGTCCTATGCGTCATTCTAGAATTCTTAGGTGTTAAGATAAGATCTTATTCTATGTTATATTTTTGAATTTTATTAAATAATTTTAGTTACTTAGGTCATTTAATAGTTGTCTCATAACATAGGATTAAGTCACATGTCACAATCCTATCTAATCCCATCTCTCATCTTTCCTTTATAAGAAAGGATTCTCATGTACATTAGTAATCAAACTTGCATTCATAATACCATAAGCTATGTTGAATGCACAAGACAACTGAGAGGGGGAGTGAATCAGTTGTACCTTGAAACTTCAAAACCCTAACAAACATTCAAATCCACATTGATTAACCCTTAATCTGTTATAATGACTTAGCATGAAAAGAAAATAATAGACATTGAATCAAATCAACACCATGCATAAAATAACACCAGATTTATGTGGAAAACCCAAGATGGGAAAAAACACAATAAGGATTAGCTCACAATATAAAGTAATATCAACACCAAATACAAAGGGCTCACTGTTGGAGGGTTGGTTTCCCAAAGAAAGAAAGGATCGCTACCAAAATAGAAAAGAAGATAGAGAAGAATGTTACATAGAGAAATTCATCTTATGCAATAGAGAAATCTACCACAATAGCACCAAAACCTTCATAGCTTGACTAAAGAATTGTAGACACCTGCTCTTGCATCCAATAATCTAACACATGAAAGCTCACATTGCACTTCTCAAATTCACACTCTAAAATTCCAATTCGTATCATTTGCATCATGCTTATCTATCTTCACATCCCTCAACAACTCAACTCATATTTATATCATCTTCAACATTGAAAAAATTCTCCAAGGTCGACTAAGCACCACAACCATACAAATTTAAATTAGGTTGGCACCAAAACAAATCTGTGGTAGATACAAGTGAAAGTGGACCATACCAATCCTTAACTGGGACCCAAATCTATAACACCATGCTACAACATAGTTCTACAAATAATAAACATCCACCATAATTAGTTTAAATTTCAAGGTCGATCGTTACCCATGTAAACACCATTAAAATTGTAAGTGCACGATTCCTTTGATCAACAACTCATGAAAAATAAATGTCACCTAAGCACAATCTATAATATTCCACAAATACCATAAAAACTAACAAACTCCTTCGTAACAACTTTCACCTAAAGAATGTACACACCTAGTACACTTAGACAATTTTTCCATACACTGCAACTTAAGAAACTGACTTCTAAAGCAACAAACCTCAAACAACTTTTATTGAAGAAAGATATGAAAAAATATCAACATGCCTTTAAATATACAATACCTAAAATCAAATTGTGGAAAAACATGGAGCAACAACATTTCTCTTAGACACCTCTACAATACACTATTCACACACTAGTGAGGACAACTTCCTCTGCACAATGATCTAGCATACCAAATTTTGAATACAACACCTTTGAACACCTCTGATCAACATATCTGAAAAACATAGGTAGATCTTCAACCAACATGAAATGCAGAGCGACACAAAAACACTACTTTGCAACCCAAAACAACACTACAACTCACTATTTCCTCTTTTTATCAAATTTTATCAAAAACACTTGAAAATAAAGCACCAACAACATATCCTCATCATCTCCATCACTTCCTCAATCATAGATAGAAGCTTATCAAAGCAACACTAGAGGTTGACACAAGTAGCTTACTAATGACAACATAATGCAACTAATCAGATCATCATCAAAAACCTCATTAATGATAGTACCAACTCCATACCAACTGCACATCCTTTTACAACAATATTCTTCTCATATAGTTAACACCAATGACAACATGGGATTTTTGAAATCAATGACAACACCAACTACTCATAATTGCAACAAGCTATGCTTGCCATTTTCTCTCTTGTGGAAGATATTTTGGTCTTGTAACTGTTCTTGGGGGTTTTGGGAGTCATCATTTACTCCTACATGGTGTGAATAAATGTCTTCTACCTAGCTAATCAGACAACTACAATCTAAGATAATTTATCCTAGAGAAGAAGTCTTGGATACTATCAAAATACGATGGACTAAGACTTAGAAGTTCAGTCTCCAACTTAAATTTCCTCATTTTATTTGTCTTACCAAAGAGACTCTTTAAGGTAGTCATAACATCATTAGGATGATTACAATATGCAACATGATATCTAAGATCTAGAGAAATGGACAAAATAAGAGTACCAAGGGCTTCATCCCTTCTTCCTTTTAGTTTGATATGGAGTGGCTTCTTCCTCTGCCTATGGATTTGTTTCTTCCTAAGGGAAGATGCATTGTTTGCAGGCATTGGACCATCTTTTGATTTTAGGAAATTTTCATTAGCTTTGGATCTTCTTCATTATGGTGGATATCTTGTCTCTCTTTTTACCTCTTATGGGGGGTTATTCATTCTATATACATGATGGATGCAGTCCTTGGGGTGAATCATTGAGTCCTCCATACATCATCTCGTTTGTTTCATTTCTTTCTTTTGGAGAGGATGTTTTTCCCACTAAGTTTTCTCCTTTAATCCAATTGTGAGAGATTGCACTTGCACATTGTACATGAGTACCTAACATGGCCTTGTAGTCAAGACCCATCTTCATCTTCATCTCAAATCTTTTCATAGTTTGCATAATAATCTTCTCCTTAAGTTACACTTAAGGGAGGGTGTTGGTGTGAATAAATGTCTTGTACCTAGCTAATCCTAGTAAGGGGGACTTATTCACACGTTATGTTTACTTAGGTCCTAGGTGTCATTCTAGAAGTCTTAGTTGTTAAGATAAGATCTTATCCTATCTTATATTTTTGACGTTTATTTAATGTTAGTTACCTAGGTCATTTAATAGTTGTCTCATAACATAGGATTAAGATACATGTCATTATCCTATCTAATTCTATCTCTCACCTTACCTTTATAAGAAAGGATTCTCATGTACATTGGTAAACAATCTTGCATTCATAATAATGCAAGCTATTCTTGCCATTTTATCTCTTGTGGAAGATATTTTGGTCGAGCAACTATTCCTAGGGGTGTTGGGAGTCATCTTTTACTCCTATAATTCATAGTTCTAGTTTCCAAGAAATAGAAAATATCTTTACGTTTGTAACCCCTTCTTGAGTCAACAAAAATAATTGAGAGATGGACCTTCTACTATCTCACATTGGGTAATGTGCTTCCGTTGAGGTTGTTACTCAATGTTGAGGGACTACCTATTATTGAATAGGTGGATGAGGGTTTGGTCCAATTGGAGCTACTAATTTGTTAGATAGTGGAACATTTCAAATAAAACCAACCAAAATGAAGTAACAAGGTTGAGTGACTCTTCATTTCGATTAAGAAAGGTTAGTTCACAAAGCCAATGCATATCCAACCCTAAATATTAGGAATAATAATTTAAAACCATTAAAAATATAAACCTAAATCTTAGAAGTATAGAATACTTCAAACCCATTCAAAACCATCATACATTATTAACAAAAAAATTATAGAGCTATTGTAATTTACCCACATCTCTCACAAAGCTTCTACCTCCATAAATTCTAAAAGTAACCAAAAAATACATGGAAAAGGCATATTAACATTTAAGAAAATATTTATAAATGGGTGATAGCTCCACTAAGGTAAAAAAAAAGGAATTACCTAGTCTAGTATGTTAAATCCTTAGGCAGTTCCAAACCCTAATACATTTTTTGAGTCTCCATTGGTTGGTTGAATATTTTAGAGTCCGCACAAGATATACAAAACACCATTTACCATTCTTGTTATGTACCTTTTTGGATGATAGCAAGTGCAAATAATGTGAGATTAGGAGTTGAGGCTAATAGTGTTTGTAAAAACCAAAGGGAACAAAGAATATTTAGCATAAATAGTGAAGGAAACCATAAGAACAATGAAAAACCAAAAGTTATAAACCTTACCTCACCCTCCATGAATGAAAATAGACACACCAATTTTCTCATTATGGACACGTGGATGTGGAAGCTTACTATGGTGGATGAAGCAACGTAGGGTTATTATGGATGAAGTGGCCTTAGGTGGTGGTGGATGAAGTAGCCAACTAAATAATATGGTTAATTTAGTATAGTTTTTGGGATGAGTTGATGAGGGTTAGGTTAGTATAATATAAGTAATACGTAATATTTTATTGAGTATTAAGAATAAGATATTATTCAAATAGTTTTAGGATTTTTTGGTAATTAGAGTAGTTTAAAAATATTCAATTAATAATATTATGTTGTATAATTTAATAAAAGTGTGTATTCATAATTAGGAGTCTATATTACAAATTTGAGTTTTTATGTCCATTATTTTTTGGAGAATATGTTTAATTATTGGTGCAAGTGAAACTAACGATGGGGTGTGCTAACTATTATGATGGCTAAGGGATTCAAAAATAAAATAGATACCTTTTATCACAACTTGTATTTGAGGCATCAAAATTGATGATGACAACTATAAACCTTAGGTTTAAGTAGTCAACTAGTCAAGGAAGATGCTTTAATTTTTTTAGAGTTGTTTAAAATTTACACATAAGATTTTGAAATACATGACGTTAAGGTGCATGACTACTGGGTCCTCTCTTGTACTATAACTTCACCTAAATGTAATGCAACAAAATTTTCAGAGGGTATGTGCAAGATCATGATGGCCCAAAAAGTGCCAATATGATGGTATGTGTAGGGTATGTGGCTTTTTTTACCCAAAATTGATGAAATGAAAAATGTTTTAAAGGATATTTTAAACTTTCTACCAATATAAATTATGCTTTTACTTTGAATTTAATAAATAATTATTATTCATTTTCTATTTGAATTATGACTAAAGTCTTGATTGATAGGATGATTGAAAACATCTATGGCTTTTAAATAGTATAACATTTTTTGAATCCAAAACATGCATCACATTATATGCTTCACATACTATAGGATTAAAAAATAAAATTGAATTTCATAAAGTTTTGACCAAGTTAAGGTGGTCAAACATACAAGTTTTATATTTTTAAAAATTTGTAATAAAAAATCATAATTAATTATTTAATTATAAATAAATTACAAAAAGTGCATCACATTGCACGGAGTCCTCTACTAATATCTAAAATCTTATAAAAAATATTATCATTTTATTGTGGTTAGGTGGTTAGAAAAACACCTACTTATTTTTCCTTGAAATTTAAGTACTCTTGCATTGAAATTTCAAAATTAATCACCTAATAGATTTTTTTTTTAAAAAAAGCCTAGTACTTTAGAAACTACATTCAATTTTCTATAGATTCTATTCTTATATATTTTTGAAATAATATAGATAACTTATTCAAATTTTTACGTCAAGTTGCCTAACTCTGATTTTTCTAAACTTTTTTGCCAGTTAAGGGCTTGTTTTTTCCATGATGATCCTGCACATACCCTTGACTATTTCATTTTTCACATTCACCTTATTTTTTCACTTGAACAAGATAACTTGTCCATTCCCACCCACTATTTATTTTAAACATGTGTTAATAATGTTAAGAATGATTATAGCAAAAATAATGATTATATTTTGGGTAGTCTGTCATAAGATACCCTCTAGTCAAAATTTGAAAAAAAATACTTAACTAAACAATATCTATCATTTGGATTTTTGCTCCATTATCTTTTCAAATTGAGTTTGAGTTATATCTTGAGTTATATCTCCACACGCAACAAGCTTCACCTATTTTTTAATATATTCATTGTATTTTAATGCATACTTAACATGAAGACATTGTTCCTTTTTTCCCATCTTATCAATGATTTTCCTCTCCATCTAAGATTTTCTTTTCATGAAAGTTATCATATATTCTAATAGCATCAAATTTTAACTATAACTTCTTGTCCCTACTATTTTTTAACTATAAATATTAAACCTACATTTTATGGGAGGTTCATCTTTGTTTTCATTTTCCACTAGTTCAATAAATAAGTACTTTAACATCCAATCAATTTGAAATTTCTTGATAGATCCCAATCATACCCTATGTTCCATTTGGCTTTATTTTTCCCTTATATGTAGGATGCTAATTTTTTGATCACTTTTGTGGTGGGCTTAATAATATTATTCCCTCTACCTTGAGCATCCATAACATCATCTATAAAATTGCCATGCACCTTATTACAATATTCTTTTGAGACATTCCCTTGTTCATCAACAGATGGTGTAATATTAATGTTGTAGGTTGATCTACTAGTGTTAGAGCTCAAAAATTGTTAAAGTACAACATTATGTTTCTACATTTTGATGCATTCCCTTTTATCAATTTGAAAAACCGGTTATTACATCTTTCATGAATTGAAAATTACAAAAAATGAATGTTTAAGATCACTCGTAAAGACTCAACACTTATCGTTTTAGTATCATCTATAATAATGAAATTATATAAATAAAATCAACAAGAAGAATCATAAATGATCCTTAATGCCTATATATAATTATATGGTTACTCAACATTGATATCATACGTGTAACAATATAAACCATTTAATAGATAAATTAACAAAAGAATTTTTATATTCATAGAATATTAAAGAAATTATTACTTGTTTCTTGTTGATTGCTAATGCGTATATTTTTCTATTTAAATTTTGTACCCCATGTGAAAATGAAAAAGATAAAAGAAGAAAAAAAAATGAAAAAAAATTCTTTTAGAAAGTTAAGGTGAGAGAGAAGAAAAAATTAATAAATGTGGACCCACTGGCCCAGAGTCTCACTCAAAATTGGTAGGTGGTCATTGAATATGATTAAAACTTGACATGACTTGACGAAGAAAAATAATAATAAAATGTCATCGTTTAAGGTAATTGTTAAAGACTCAACAATAATAGTTTTAGTATCATCTATAGCAACGAAACTATATAAAAAAATCAACAAGAAGAATCATAGATAGTGGAACCATCTAAATTTCTCCTTAGTAGTTGTTTTTGTTCTTCTGTAACTATTACTCTAATTTTTTCTACTTTATTCCAACAAAAAAATTATGATGATCCTTAAGGTCTATATATATCACTACTCAATGTTGATATGGTATGTAGCAATATAAACCAAATAAATAAATAAAAGAAATTTGATATTCATAAAATAATAAAAAAATTATTACTTGTTTCTTGCTCACTACTAATGCCTATAATTGTCTATTTGAATTCTCACCCCATATAAAAATGGAAAAGGTAAAAGAAGAGAAAAAATACCAAAAATAACATTTTAGAAAGTTGAGATGGGGGAGAAGAAATATAATTGTCTATTTGAATCAAGCACCCCATGTGAAAATGAAAAAAGGTAAAAGAAGGGAAAATAATACAAAAATAATATTTTAGAAAGTTGAGATGAGGGAGAAGAAAAAATTAACAAATGTGGACCCACTGCTATGACTCTCACTCAATATTGTATGATTCTCACTCAATATTGGTATAGACGATTTTTTTAATAAAATGTCACTAGGGGAAATGCACTAGTAATCACCAGGGTTAACTTCGTGCATCTGTATAGAGTGAAGAATAGGTCGAATTTCAAAATTTTTTTGGGCTTCCCAAGGGAAAGGTGGTAAAAAAAGGTGTTTTTAAACCTCCGTCCACTACATCATTACCACTTCACCACTACCCATTCATTACAAAGCCAATTTTTTTTTTTTTAAATAGCCTATTTCTAATTATCAATTCATCTATTTCAACATGCATTTGTATGTGGGCCCACTCATTTTTACACGTGGGTCCGCTAGGAGGTGGGCGCTTAATATTTACCAAACCAAATTAACATGTTCACCACATATGCGTTCAATTTACCATGCGTATGGATTTACTTAACCACGGATTGTCGGGCATCTTTTAGCCCTAAAGTAATTATCTCCTGTGATTTTCTTCCCCATTTTCACCTCACACATAGATTTTCAAAGGGAGACAAAGAAGTTACTCAGAGCTGAGGTTTGGGTATTTTATATTCATGTAGATACAATTGATCATCTTATTTTATAATGTTGTTCATTTGCTTTTCCAAGGCCAGTCATTTGATTTTATCTGCAACCCCTCAGAAGATGTCAACTTGGTGGAGAAAGCTAAAAATGAGTTTTAGAAGAGACCAAATGGAGTTGTCATCAGAGGAGAAGCCCAAATATTTTCAATTGTCAATATTGATGCCCTAACATAATATGCCATGCAGTAGTGGTCTCTTGATGCAGTTATTGTATTGTAGAATCAAGCCTTTGTTAATGATTATTGGAGCCAATGGTTTAAGTTAATATTTTTCAATTTTAAAATGGTGAATATTCATTCTAAATCTTTGGGATGGTGTTTGTGGTCTAGGCTGCTGTTAAAGCTAGGAAACCTCCAAACAGTCCAGGCCCACATAAAGGAAGTGGTCCATAGCATAATTAGTAACTACATTTTGGTATACAAGAGGAGCATAAATCAAATAGATGTATGCTAAATTTATGCATAGATTAGGGTAGTGAAAGCTTTTTGTTTTGATTGGCCTGGTATTGGCACTTAGCTAATGGAGAATAAACTTGTATTCATTACTTTCTTCATTTGTGTGACAAGTTTTTCCTTACCATATGTGGTAAAAGACCAGGATATTAATTTGAAAATATTTCTACAATGTGTTTTGAAGCCCTGGACAAAAGAACACAACTATTATTGCTATACATTATAAGATAAATGCTTGTGAAAAGGGGTTCCATTCTCTTAGGAAGTAGATAATCCTATCATAAAATGAAGTATATCAGTCCTATAGTATTTCATTATGTATTTTTATATTGATAAAAAAAATTGAGGTTAACTTATCATTTTTGTTCTCAAATGAAGTTTTGAGATATTTTTATTTAAATATTATTTAATTTAATAGTTATCTAAAAATTATTATTTATATTAAAAACATTTTAAAAATGATTTTACTTTTAATAATATATATATTTTTTATAATTTATAAAAGAAATTCATGTGATAGAAGTTTAAATTACAACAATTTACCACTAGAACATATTTTAGTGATATTCTAAATGTCAAATGATGTGGATACTATTTACTAAGTGTGGAGGAATAATATTTAATTTAAATTGTATGGTGAAAGGACAGATAAATCCTTTTGCTCTATCATGGGTATCAATGGATTTATTAAAATATATAAACTATAAAAAATCAGTTTTGATATATTTTAAAATTACTAAGAGCAATAAAATTTGGTATTGGATGATTCATAGACACATATGCAAATAATTCATAGACCAAACGTTACAGATTAATGTCTTATTTTTCAAATTCATTTCATGTAGTGTTTGGATGATTGAATTATTCATATATGTGCCTATCAACCATTAAATAACACCTCTAGTTACTTTTACTAGTTTATAACAAATTTCTCACAAGTTTAATAAATTAAGAGATTTTGATGAATATGTTAAAAGAAGTGACTTTTACTACATTATAATTTATCAATATCAATAACTAACATAAATATATTTTAAAAATATCAAGAGATATCAATTTGGATCTCTTTTGTTTTAGTTTGAAACTATCTTATTTAAGTTAATATAGTTTTATTTTGAAAATATTTAGTGTTAACATTGTTGAAAAATAGATAACAATAAATCATAGATGAAAATAGATTACAATATAAATGCTAACCATAACTCAAGAATTATGTGGAGGAACCCTTGCAGAAAAAAACCTCCACACCAAAAGAGATTGGAGACTTGTATTAATCCTTCAAATGAGTTACATCAATACAACTACTCTCTCTAAATCAATGCAACACTTTGTGGCTTCAACAACTTGCAAGTTAACTTGGTTTCCCTTCAAATAAAGGACTAAATATATAGGCATGAGAGAAAACACAAATCAAGAGCGGTTTCTAAAACCATTTAGGCATAAATCACAAAACTAAGAAACTTCCTCTTCAAACTTTAGATTTTATTCATTTTTAGTAATGTGCTCATGCAAACTAATAAATATTCATTATCTTCTTCAAGCTCACATTTAACTTCCTCTTTTTCATGCTCTTTCTAATTTGACAATTAAAAAATCTTTGGAAGTTGTCATAGTTGTATTTAGCAACTTTCATGACAACTTAAAGGTAATTATTTTTAGATAAAATGCAAAGCCTTAATATTATTAATATAAAAAGCACACAAATTAAAGATAATTACAAATTTCCAATTAATAAATAAAAAGTAAAACAAGGTTGAGACATTTTCTCAAAATTCTCCCACTTGTTGAACACCTTGCAAAAAACATAAAGGGAAACTGAATAAACCAAGCTTTAGAAGAAGTAAGGCCAATGGCCTCTCTGTACCAACTAATTTATTTTGTGTTCACTAGTTTAGTAAGAGAATTTGCAATATTCTCTAAAGTGTCTACTTTATGTATCTTGACTTTAGCACTCTCAATCAATTCCTAAACAAAGTTATATTGAATATCTATGTGCTTCCTATAGGCATGATACATTGAGTTTTTAGCCAAACAAATGGCACTTTAATTGTCACATCTAATTCTTCCTTGATTATACTCAAAGCTAATACTTGAACATAATCTCTCCAACCATAGTTCCTTCTTACAAGCATGTGTCATAGCCATGCAATCTACTTCTATAGTGGAGAATGCAATTGTAGGTTGTCTTTTTCTCATCCAACTAACTACTCCTCCAAACAAAGTAAAGACATAGCCACTTGTGTACCTTCTATAATCTAGATCACCTATAAAATTCGAATAAAAAAGCCATGGAAATCAATCATCCTAATCATATCATAAGATCCATGATAAAAAAATGCAATGTTTAGAAGTCCACATAAATATCTAAAAACCCTTTTCACATAAGTTCAATTCTCTTTACTAGGAAGGTAAACCCACAAAAGTGGTTTACAATTCAAATGATGAAGGAAAACTTGTAAAAAAAGACCCCAAGCCAAAAAATTTCATTTTGGGGGTTCAAATGAACTATGGATTGGTTCAAAGCAAAACAAAAGAGGGTTTGCTAGAACTAGGAGTTTGGCGAACCCATTTAATGTAAGCACAAACCAATGGGACAAAAAAAATGGAAACCCTTTGTGGAGGGGGTTCAAATGAACAGTTGGCTTGAACCCTTAAGGGGTTCAAATGAACCTGAAGTTTATGACCCCCACAGGGGGTTTTCTAGAACCCCCTGGTTCTAGTGAGCACCATGATTTTACCTTGTTCACAAAAAACCTAAATTTTAGGCTTCAAAGCTGGATTGAGGATGAAAATGGAGGAGTCACCACAAATAGCTAGAATCGGGGTAGTCCTTGGAATGAGTTATCCAGTAGAATATAATTTTAATATGTTTGGTTTTATTATGTATTTTTTTTATAGTTTTATTAAATATAAGTTTTTCATTGAAAATGACGGTCTTTGTTCTACACATGTGGAAAAATAGTAGATTATCAAAAAAAAAATTGAAAAATATGAGTGCAATAGATATTGAAGTCCTTAATCCAACAAAAAAAAATAAAGAATTTTGATATATACAAAAAATGTTACGCGTTATACGGTCGCGCTATGTCTAAATTGTAATTGGTTTGAGTTTGAAACTTGATTAGAGAAAAAATATTCAATAAAAACCTATCTAACCAAGTGAAAGAACTAGATATCGAAGTTACAAATCTAAATTTGAAAGAATTAGAATTTTATCCTTCATGGAAAAAAAATTATGTGTTATACGGTGTGTGTCATTTTTTAAAAATGTTGTTTTATGAAAAAAACTAGTTTTCTTGGGAGATGGAAAAATAAGTGCAATCTAATTCCAAAAAATTTGAAAAAAATATTTTAGAATCTACAGACAAAATGTGATGAGACTCTAGCTTGCATCATCTTCAAATTCCTCACGGTATAGCCATTATAGGTACCCAAATGTGAAGATTTAATTAAAAATAATAATTTCAGTGTCCAGTTTGGCCAAAAATTGTAAACCACTATTGTGGGATCACCTAGGATTTTCCATAAATCTACTAAGAAATCTTGTTGCTTGGTCAAAATCAGGTCTTGTACAAATCATAACATATATAAGGCTTCCTACAACACTATCATATTGAATTTTATGCATCTCTTCAAGTTCATTGTCTATTTTAGGACATTATTCTAGAGATAGCCTAGTGCCAACTGGAAATGGAATACTAACTGGTTTACAATCATGCATGTCAAAGCACAATAGAATAGTGTTAGCATACTTCTTTTGATTTAACCATAATTTTCTATTAACTTGATCCCTATTGATTTCTATACCCAAGATATATTTTGCAACCCCCAAACCATTCATATCAATTGCACAACTAACTCTTAAGTTCCCTAATTTCCCTTATCATTTCCAATAAATAACATATCATCAACATATAGGACAATGATTAGTAATCGATCATCAATCTACACATTGTTAACTCATGCACGAGAATACACAAATCAAGTTTTTCCTCTTGTTTGGTGTCATTTCCTTGCATAAACCTAGATGTTGCAAGCCTAGGTGACCAATTAGGCCTAGTCAAGAAGCGGGATAGTAAAATTTTGAGGTCTTTTGTACAAAGAAACCTTACTTGCTTTTGAGATATGTTTGAAAATGGCTAAATGGGTATCTATAACAAGTATTATTTCCTATAGATCAGTTCTAGTTGAAGAGTTATGTCCAAAAATTCCTTTTGGAAATGCTAGTAGCAAAATGAGGCTAAATGAAGGAAAACCCACCAATTGATGTCTAAAGGTTTGAAAGAGTGGTTGGGTATGTGTATGACTATGATGGGCTAAAAAGTGGTGATATAATGGGTATGTGTAAGGTATGTGGCTGACAACCTTTTTTTACCCAAAATTGATGAAACAAAAAAGATTTTAAAGGAGATTCTCAGCTTTCCACCAATGTAAATTATGTTTTACTTTGAATTTAATAATTAATTATTATTCATTTTCTATTTGAATTATGACAAAAGTTCTGATTGATAGGCTGATTGAAAAACATCTATAGCTTTCAAACGTTATCAATTTTTTTGAATTTGAAACATGTGTCACATTCTATGCTTCACATACTATAGGATTAAAAAAAAAGAATTGAATTTCATGAAGTTTTAGGCATTAAGTTTGGAGTTCAAAAGACATACAAGTTTTTAGCTACACTTAAAAGTTGTAATAAAAAACATAATTAATTATTTACTTGGAAAAAATTACAAAAGATATGCATCACATCTGGACATGCAAGGTCATCTACTTATACCTAGAATATTATAAAAAATATTATCACTTTATTGTGGTTAAAGTGGTCGAATGAAACACCACTACTTATACCTAAATTTTTTTCCTTGAAATTTAAGTACTACTACATTGAGAATTCAGAATTTCACAAATAGATTTAAAAAAAAAACTTTTAGTAGTTTAGAAACCCATTCAATTTTCTAAAATTCTATTCTTACATATTTTTAAAATAATATAGATAACTTATTCAAATTTTTATGTCAAGTTTCCTAACTCTAATTTTTCTAATTTTTTTGCCACTTAAGGGCCCATTTTTTCCATGATGATCCTGCACATACCCGATTGTTTGGTTGTATTAGGTTGTTGTCTATCCATTTTATGCATCACAAATCAAGCTTAGAATTTTTTTCTTTAGGAACATGAATATAAATGCCTCACTATCAAAACCTCTAAAATGGGAAATTGATGGTATTTTACGTATCAATACATCATCTAGGGATTTTTATCAACAAGAGAAGAAGTAGGCAGCCCATTAACCAGATAAGAAGTAGTGTGAACTTCTTCAACCCAAAAGCATTGTTCAAGCTTTGCACTATTGAATGTATGCTTCTAACTCTATCCATTAAAGTTGTATTCATCCTCTCTTCCAATCTATTTTTTTGTGGGGCATATGGAGTTGTTTTCCACCTTTAACAATTTGTGCATGCTTACAATAGTCATCAAAGACCCTAGAGAAAAATTTACCACCACTGTCTATGAACTTAAAACCTTTACTTTTCTATCTGTATGTTTCTCAAAAGGTGTTTTAAATTCTTTAAATATAGAAAAAATAATAGATTTATCCTTAAGAAAGTAAACCCATGAATATCTAGAATAATCATCAATATAGGAAACATAGTAGTGAGACTTTCCAATAAATACCAGTACATCCACAGGAACAAACACATCACTATGAATTACCTCCAAAACTTGTTTAGCCATAGTACTTCTAAATTTAAATTATACTATATGTTGCTTTCCATACATGCAGTGTTCACAAAAATAAAAATCAACAAAGTAACCTAACAAATCATCAACCATATTTTTATTTATAAGAGTTTTGACTCTTTTTAGCAATATGGCCCATTTTGTGGTGCCACAACATACATGATATTGAGTTTTCAATTACATTAATAGAGCTATAGAAAGTAGAAGCATCAAGTCTAAATAGGGTGCCACACCTATTACCCTTAGCCAAAACTACATGTTCTCTTTTCTTAACTTGAAACCACTCATTTCAAAAGTAACATGCACCCCTAAATCATTCATTTTAGATACAAAAATGATTTTTTTTAGCTAAAATAGGGATGTCCAATACATCTTTAAGGGTTTTAACCCTTCCATCATTGAATTTTTTTTACCTCCCCTTGGCCTATAATTTTTTGTGTTATTATCCTCGAGAAAAACTTTCTTATCATCATAAGCTAAATATGCTAAAAACTATTTCTTGTGAGGAGTCATGTGGTATGATGCACCTAAATATATTAACCAAGAGTCCCCATAGGTCATATTATAAGAAATAATAAGATCATCAGTAGCTTCATCATCAAAGGATTTATCTGTAGAGGAATCATCATTATTTTTCTTTTTATTCTTACATTCATTTATGAGATGCCCCCATTTACCACAGTTCCAACACCTCAATCTACTCTTACTAGGTGTTTTTGACCTTCCTTTGGACTTAGTATGATCCTTAGACTTTACCTTTTCACATTTATTCTTCTCCTTAGCTCTCTCCTTAGATCCACATCATACATGTAGTGCATCTTTAGACCCCTCTGAAGTATTTCTCCTCATTTCCTCTAAGAGTAGAGTAGCAACAAGGGCATCCAACTTTAGATCATCTAAAAGATAACCACTGATTGCAATAATAAGATTATCCCAATATTTGAGTAGTGAACATAATATTGAAATACATTTATCCTCCTCATCTATCTTTACATTAATTAGCTATAACTAACTCATGATTAGATTAAATGAATTCAAGTGTTCTACAATTGGATCTCCATCATTCATTTTAAGAGAATATAACTTTATTTTTAAAAATAACTTGTTAATGAGACTCTTAGTTTGATATATCTCTCCTATTCTATTCCATAGTTTATATGTAGTAGTCTTATTACACACATTTAATAGAACATATTTAGATAGAAATAAATGAATATTGTCATAAGCCTTTTTATCTAATTTAATTCAGTCTTCATCAAACATACTATCTAGTTTCTTATTTTTATTAACAACAATCCATTGATCTATTTGTTCCATGAGATCCTCCATATTTAACTTCCAAAGCCCATACCTAGTATTGTTAAACATTTCAATGTCCAACTAAGATGAGATAGCCATGATCTCTTATCACACTAAATCTCAAACTGCAACAAAACACAACACACTCCCACTACAACAAAAAACCAAAAACACTCCAAGAAAGGTGTCCCCTTCTTTAATTAAGCTAACTTGGATTTGATACTAAGTGTTTAAAATTAGGGTGAAAATTTATAGTGAAAATATGTAGATAATTTTATGCTTCCAAATAAATAGATAGCAATAAATCATAGATGAAAATATATTAAAATATAAATGCAAACCATAACTCAATACTTACATGGAGAAAATTTTGTAGGAAAACAAATTTCACCCAAAGAGATCCAAGACTTGTATTAATCCTTCAAATGAGTTAAATCAACACAACTTCTTTCTCTGAATCACTACAACACTTCATGGCTTCAACAATCGACAAATTAACTTGTTTTCACTTCAACTCAAGAACTAAATATATAGGCATGAGAGAAAACACAAATCATGAAGGGTTTCTAAAACCATTTCGGCATAAATCACAAAAATAAGTAACTTCCTCTTCCAACTTGTGATTTTAGCCATTTTTAGTAATGCGCTAATGCAAACTAAAAAATCTTCCTTATCTTTTCCAAGCTCAATTTAACTTCCCATTTTTCATGCTCTTTATAATTTGACAATTAAAAAAAAAAATGCATGTTGTCATAGTTGCATTTAGCAACTTTCATGACAACTAAAAGATAATTACAAATTGCCAATTAATAATTAAAAAATAAAGCATGGTTGAGACATTTTCTCAACAAGTATTTTGAGTTGGTTTTGACATGGAGATATCAATTTGGAGCTATTTTTCTCTCTTGTATGTATGATTGTAGATTTAGGTGGAAGAATTATTGAATACCTTTTGAAGAGCAAGATTTAAAAAGTTTTCGAAGTTTCAAGAGTTGTCAAAATTGTTGTCATCTCATGAAAACTAAGATCCCGAAGCCATTTTCAACATTCTGACTGTGAAACCTTGGAAAATTGGAAGATTCAGATCTGCATCAGAGGCTCCTAAAAGCTACAGAAAATCCCCAAACTTGTACCCATTCTCCCATAGGCGAATGATTCCCAAATATGCTTCAAAAAAGAACTTTTGGTGACTAGTACACATGTTTCTACCCTTCTTTGATCTACAATTTGATTTTTGGTTCTATCAGTATTGAGATTTATATTGTTGTTCCAAGTGTTAGATTGCATTTTGGTGTTGATTTTCTATTTTTTGTTTTTCTCCCTAAAGTGTTGTTTGACCTTGACCCCCATCCTTCAAGCATAAGGAAATCTATAGATTCTCACTTAGGGTTGATTCACCTAATGATTTTTAATCAATTCTTCATGCGAATCTCATTTCCTAATGAAATAGTGAAAGATAGGTCCATCATTAACCCCTATTTTTCTATGCTATTGATAAACCTATTTTTTTTATTTCATTTTGGTGAACTTGACATTTGAGTATCATACCTTTGCTGATTTGGAGTCCATTTTCAGCCCTAGATCTAGGTTTTGCATTAATTTGCATCTCATTTAGGGCTCTTAATTTACATTAGTTTTCATCTCATTTAGGGTTTTAACACTAGTAGAATTTGACAAATAAATGACTCATTGACTAAAATTTTTAGTCATGTGACTAAAACTTTTAGTCACATGACTAACACTAGTAGTATTTGGCAAATAAATGGTTAATTTGGTCATTTATAAGTGACTAATTTGGTCATTGGGTAAAATCACAACTAAATCATTAAAAAAATGACTAATATCAAAAAAATAAAAATGATTAAATAAATGACTAATATCCGACAAATAAAAATGACTAAATATATGACTAAATTAATGAATAAATAAATGACTATTACTCCTCTATTCTTTTTTCTTTCAAATTTGATCATAATCCATAGAGCTTAAGCCTCCCTCATGGGACCCCTACCTAAGCGGGTCATTTGGCCGCCGAGGTTGCTAGGTGCACCAAAAATACCTATTGCATTTAAGACATTGCCTCTCGGTGCAGTCTTAAGGCCTTCACATATTTTATAAAAAAAATTAACATTTACATTCTTAACTTTTATTACTCATTATGTTAATGAATAATTAATGTTTTTAACTATGATTTGAAGCCAATTTTATTTTCCTGTTGTGTTAGCATGTCAAATGTATCAAAGAGAAATTGTGGTCAATTTCACCAATAAAATATGATTTAAACAATCCAATTGCATTTTGAGGGCTATCTTGCAGACACTTTCTTTTCAAAAGGTTAAGTAGTTATTTGTAGAAGCAATTAGATTCAATTTACATGGATTGTAGAAACATAATGGTTGAGTCTACTAAAAATGAAGATTTTTCCCCTAAAAAAAAACCATTTTGCCCTGAAAATGAAGATTGATTCACTTTTATCTTCGCTTGCTAAGATACTTGACCATTTTAATAATGTAAAATAGAAATAACAATGATCACTTTTGGAACTACTACATACAAGAAGGATTTAAGACATTAATTTAAGACAAAATATTAATTTTGTCTTAAATATATATTTTATGTTTAAATTCTATTTTTAATTTTCTAATTGAGACAATAAAAAAGGTACCTTTCTAAAAAAAAAAATTATTTATTTCCCTCCCTTTCCACATGCATTTTCTTTTCCCTTACCCCTATGTATACTTGTTAAATTTATTTCCCTCCCTTTCAACACGCATTTTCTTTTCCCTTGTGTATACTCGTTAAATTTATTTCCCTCCCCTCAATTCATTTTCCCTCCCTTTCGACATGTATTTTCTTTTCACTTCATCATTGTAACTGGGTCATTTAGATTTAGAGTGTTGCATAGAATTCCCTCCTTGAATTGTGACATAGATTTAGATTGCTATATAGAATCCCCTCCTCCAATTGTTGTAGAGAGTTTAGACTGTTAGGAGGAGGAAATGTCAATAGTGAAGACAATTGTGAAAAAACTAGGTTTGAGGAGATTGATGACAACATTATCTTCATCTCAATCTTCACCCTATGGAACTTCAACTTCATCTGCACTGCAATAAGTCAGACCCTTCATATTGCTCTCGAGTCTGACACACGATAAGGATTTTTTATCGTTTTATTTAGTTTTTCTCATGTCTGTTAGATTGTCTCGATCTTTCAGAGAAAATAAATTTCATTCTATTCTCCAAAGTATCCATCTCCATTATGGATTTCAACGTAACTTTGGGTATACCCTGAATCTTTTTTCTTCTTTAAACTTCAGGCATCATTGGAAATCTCTCTGTGAAGGAAGAAAACTATTATATTTTAATCTGTATTTACTTTTATTGAACTGTAAACATCTATCTTGAAACAACTGAGTTTTGGTGAAGAAAAGTTGATAGAACACAGTTTTGCTAGGTAGTAGTTTTGAAAATGAGAACCGTGGAAATAATTTAAAAAAAGTAATCTTTCCTTTTTCCAGAATTTTAAAATTGTGTAGTAGTTATAAATTTGCTGAAAATTAATCAGAATTGGAGGCAGGTTTTCTCTAATATATAAAAGTTTGGTGACATTTTATCCTCAATTATCAATTTCATCCTTTGTCTTTATCCCTTTAAAGCTACAAACATTTAGGTTGAAACTTTCAAAATCTTCATCCTTAGGCATATTTTAGTGGTAAGAGAATTCCTTGTACCTAGACTGATTTTGCTAGAAACCTAATTTAGATTGGAGAAAATAAGTAACTTTTAAGGATTGACAATTTGAGCAAGGTGGGTTGGAAAATTAGAATTGGCCTAAATTGGTAATCTTAGAAGTTTGATTTGAGCTATTGAAGATTTGGGTTATTGCAATTTTGAAGAAAACCAATGCAAAAAGTTTTGAAAACATTGAAATTAGAGCAAAGGAGCTAACTTTGAGCATTTGGGTAGGTTGGAAAAGTAAGGTTGGCATTATCTGACCACTTGGGTAGGTTGATTTATAGTGAGTAGGAGTTGGGTCCTAGGAATTTTGAAGAAGAACGTTGTGAACAATATTTGGTTCCATGGAGTGGAGCAATTCTATGTTGGAAAGCCCTAAAACTAAGAAGAGTTATGACATTTTATATCATAAGAACAAGCTATGAGGTTTTCAAAGTTCCAACAATAGAGATAATACCTAGGAATTTGATGAGTTTACTAAGGAGGATGTGTGGGATATTGCTGAAACAGAGGCCAAACAATTGGGTTGTTATGAAAATGGCACTAATGGCTATGCAGTATGCAGGAAGGGTAGTAAGGAGATGACCCTGGGCATTAATTCTAGTAGAAGAATAAAAATTCCCAAGGGTTGGAAGCATTATGATGAGAATGGTAGTAATCAAATGAGGTTTCAGATTCTAAAAAATACTTGATCTCTTTTTTCTCTGTATTGTATAATAAATAAAGACTTGAATGGATTTGAAATACATGCCAACAAAGGCAATCTTATACAATGTCTTCCAAGGCATTAGTACTTTGTTTTGATCACAATATATACAAGTTTGACTCCAGCTATTGGGAATTTCTTCTGCTAAAACATTCATTATCTTTAATTCAAATCTCTAGTACATATTGATGTATCTAAACCAGAGCTTTAAGAAAGTTATCTTTCTAAGATTAAGATCTCTAAAAAGAGATTTCTTACATAAATTCACCAGCTTCAAACTACATTTATAATAACTTAACAAATATATCTCTGCAATTTTGATGCAAAAATACTAACACAATCTAATCTAGAAACATTAAGCAATAATCTTCATGGATTGTGGAAATTTGTTATCATTAAATATAACTCCCACAACTTTTCTAAGTAGATAATAGAAACTATGTACTGATCTGTTAATGTGGTTTAAGAGCCAAGTGGTGAAGTGGAAGTATATAAAATGAATGGCCAATACCTTGAATCTCATCTATCCAATGTTGTATTATTCCTAAAATTTGTTCATGTGCACAATAGGAGGGAGTAGTGCCTTGATGAATAAAATATCCTTAAGTAGTATTCTGAGACATTTGTGTTTCTCTTAGAATTTGAGTCTTGTAGGTAAAATTTACTCTTATCAGCTATGAGATAATACCCATATGATTATATTCCCAATCATGCATAGTTTTCTTTCTCCTTTTGATTCAAGAATTGGAATCTTTACTTCGACAAAATATCTGCATACAAATCCTTCCAAGTATGATTTGATTTTTAGTATCTAAACCATTAGTCATGTTAATTTAGGTGTTGTGAATTGTGCAATCATCTTAAGGTTTGGGAAATTATTTGAAGGATTATTTATTTTTTATCAACAGATAGCTTAGAACTTATAATGAGTAGGGTTCTACAAGTATTATGAACTTGAAAATACTAAAGAATATGGGCAGTCTTATTATACAATCCTCGAGTCACATCCAGAGTAAGATTTGGGTTCATCTTCAACAATATATGATTGTGGAAAAATATTAGAAGACCTAAACCTCTTTCCAAATAAAAAAAATGAAAAATTAGAAAAGTTGTTGTCCTAGATATCTACTTATGTCTAGTTCATGTTTCATAAAGCTACAAAAGCTTTTGGCTATCAAAATATCCAATTTCAAACTACAAGCTCCCTTATAGAAAGATATAGGTCTCCATAAAGTCTGAATTCTTTCCATTATGACAAACCCAAGCCAGAACCCAAACCAGTAACCTAGAAAAATTATCCATCAATAGTTTAGGTGTATCATGGACTCTTTTTTTGCGATGTACATCCTCCACTTTTCAAGCATCCCTATTTGTATGGGAGAGAAGTTGAAGATTTGTATGACTACACACAATACTTTGTATACACTGACATTATTCTATTTCTTTTTATAGGATGAACTGCTAAATAGTTGCCCCAATTCATTTCAACATTCAAAGATTTGGTGACTGTGGGAAGAAATACAACACATGTGGTTTATATTGAAGCATTTGAACCATAACATATTAATATATAAATAGTGAAATCAACATCATAGCATCTTCCTTTATTAGCAAGGGCTTACACATTTTGCAATGCTCCCCAATTGGTGAACATGCGAAATTCATCAAAAAGTGCTAAGGCCTTTAGATTAGAAGGAATTTTGGAGAACGCTAGTAGCTCTCATTGTTACACATTCTCAAAATAGAGGCTAAAGCATGGGAGTAAGTGTTTTGCTAGGCCAATCTAATACACATATCATTGATTTAATTATTTAATAATTTATATTTATGAGGATATTTTCCCATACTATGTAAACAATGAAATTGGAATTAGAGCATCTTCCTTTATTAGCAAGGGCTTATATATTTTGTAATGGGCCCCAGTTGTTGAATATAGGAAATTCATTAAAAAGTCCTAAGGCCTTTAGATTAGAAGAAATTTTGGAGAATTAGATCTCATCATGACGTGTTCAAAATAGAGGCTGAAGCATGAGAGTAAGCATTTGCTAGGCCAATATGATACACATATTCTTCATTTTATTATTTATATATATATGAGGATATTTTCCCTAACAAATTGCTGAAGTTTCCAATTTACTACCTGTACTATAATAAACATGTCTTCTGATAGGCACATTTTTTAGCACAAAGTCACATTAAGTTTGGGGATTGGATACAGGAAGAACTTGACATGACATCAGTAAACCTAATCAAGAATGATTTTTCTAACATAGATGATGTTTTGTTTGTTATACTGTATGATCAGTATTGTTGCATTTTATTGAACACGGTGTGTTGCAATAAATGTATTCTGAATGCAGGGGCTTGCCTTGACTAGATTAACAATGGACTGTTACCTTACACTAGATATGAATTATAAATTATTTTGATTCAAAAAGTTAATATTATGATGGAAGGAATATTGTAGTCATGTCAAGTGGCACTTGATACTTAAGATTATCTTAACGGCATGCTTTGAATATGAAGCATATTACATAACTTAAGTTTCTAGTTTTGGGTATTGTTTGGTGTTCTTTATCTATTTCAGTGGCAGCTCTGGAATTAAATAACAAAATCATTTTTGTGGTTGGTATTAGCCTATTAGGATTCTTGTGCTTGTAAGATATCTAGACATATTTTTTGTAAGATGTCTTTGCTTGATGTTAATAGTAATACTCTGTATGCAATTCAAGAAAGTTTTCATGATGCTTATGTTTATGATACGATATCAGTACACACCTCAACATCTTGTCAGGCTTCTACAAATTATTGTTGACAAAAACTGTGATTTGGTAGTATGCCAGGTTGCAAGCATCCACTTCAAGAACTTTATAGGCAAAAACTGGGCACCTCATGAACCTAGTGTGTTTATATCCTATATTTTTGTTTTATTTGAATTTATTTGCATCTGTGATTTTCTGAAATTGATTAAAATGTTGGCAGGAGAACAGCAGAAGACATCACCAGCTGATAAGGCAACAGTTAGAGAAAATTTGCTTCAATTCATAGCCTGTGTTCCTCCTTTGCTGAGGTACATAGTTGGTACGCACTTTACAAGTCAAAATTGTAGCTATGGATTATTTCTTGCAATAACTTATTTACCTTTCTTCCACTTGTTTATCTTTATTTAATTTTTTGTATAATTTGGCTATCTAATTTGTGCAAATCCATGCTCTTATCTCTATTTAACCAAGATAAATTCCTTCTTAATTGTTAAGTATTTTCACATGCAGATTGTGCCCACTTTATCTCATTTTGGAAGACTCTAGTCTTCTATGCATCAAGGTACATAATTTGCAATGTTTTATTTGACAACTCAAAACCACAACTTCAATGAATGCACACATGCCTATTTTGTAAACATATTATATCATCTAGTGCATGGTTTATTGCCTATTGCTCTGAGTGATACCAAAGTTCTATTTTTTTTCTATTTTGGCTTGAAATTATTTGTACAGTTTCTGGTTTTTCTCATTTGATTTGCTTTAGGTACTCTCTCGGTCTGACTTAAACCTACTTTGTAAACATATTAATTCATTTTGTGCATAAATTATAGTTTTTTTCTCCTAGTGATGCCAAACTCATCGGAGTTTTTCTAAATTGTCTTTAAAAATGTCTACTATTTTTGGATTTTGTGATCTTATTTGCTTATGGTAGCAGACATGCCTATTTTGTAAACATATACTTTGTTTTGTGCACATTATACTACTTTTTGCTTTGAGTGATGTCAAAATCAAAGCATTTGTTTTTCTAATTTGTATTAAAATTACTTATGCAGTTTTTGGATTTTATGGTAATTTGCTTTTGGCTTCATATTTATTTGTCAAATTTTCATCAACATTACAAGTTGTAGAAAATGGAAGGCTTTCTCATGCTAGGAAAGACTTGAAACTATGGCATATAGTTCAAAAAAGTAAAGTTGGAGTGTATTTTCATTTAGTGTTTCTCCACACTCTAGGTTTCATTTTCTCCCTTTGGAGAAAATTAGATTGATCATCATGTTCAATTGAAACTACTAGTTTTTAGGTATCATTAACCTATTCTGGTCTTTTGTGGTCATTAATGCATATTCATCTTTCTCTCTTTCTTATACTCTTATGGAAGTTAAGTTCTGCAACATTGGAACAATTTGGTAGCTTGATATGAACACAGAAAAGCTTGGCCATGTTTTTTTCCATAAGGGAATAAGGGATGAGACCTGTGCAATTGTCATTGTGGATTTTATCTAGAAAATCAGCTTATCATCAGGAGTTATGGTATTTGTTAGTGAATTCGTTTCCCTCCTCCAACAAAATAGAGGAGTCCCCAATTGATTGGGAAACCTGATTGCTATGGAGGAGGGAGAGTATTAATGTTTAATGAAATTCTATCATAGGGACATGCCTGTGATGTAAACAACTTGTGAGTTACTAATGTCACATCAATAAGTATAAGCAAAAGAGGGACTTCAAGGCATGATGCTGAAATAATTGGGGATGTTACTACTAGAAAGAGGGTGGTGCTAACATGCCAACAATTGGATAGAGAAAAATTTCAAAACCTTTACACATAGGTGATTGATGGGGTTTTACCATTTGTGGGCTGGGGTGACACCTCCTGCAATGAGGTGAAATCTAGAGTTGACAAGATCACCTGTGAAGGCGACTGGTGTCATCCCCAGTCAAGAAATCAAGCAACTTAGTTCAAACTCTGGCAGCTCATATGCACAGATGTATCTTTGAGCCCTGAACCTCAATTATCAAAAATTATTTTTTACCCGGAGACTTGTACCCCAAAGAAATAGAGAATTGTGATAAGCTATACTGAGGTAGTTTGTTGATTCTTTCTAAATAGTAAATATCTAAAGAGGAAAAAGTGCACTAAGTGATAGCAAACCAAGTTGTTCTATCATAAAAAACAATAAAAGGTATCTAAGAAACTTTTTTCGAACTGTGAAAATAGTCGCCACATAACAACTTCTCTATGTTTCAAATTCTCAATTATCATAGAGACTATGTACACAATAATTTTTTCAAATGAAGGATCTCAATTCTTTACTGATTCTTCCAAAAATTTGGCAATTTCATTGCATTAACATTTGGATTTTTCTCTACGATTGTACTTTTTCTACCAAGGGAGTAAAGTGCAATATTAATTTTACTATCACATAATTTAAATGTTGTATGTACAATATTTCCCAGACGTAAATGGTTAAAAGCCTTGAAATGCCATTCATCAACTACTGTTATATAATCATGCATCAAGAAGTATTATCTCTTTACTTCCTATGGATTTTACCCCCACTATCAATTGGATAATTCTTATAGATTAGTGCAGTTGTAGATATATTACCTAATTATGAATGTTTTGATAAAGTTCTATGCCAATGTATTTTGGAGAATTTCTCTGCCAAACTTTTCTCACTGAAGTTGGAGTGCTTGTTTACATGTTAGTTGATATATAAACTTTAAATTTTAGAAGATATTTTGCACTCTAGATAACTTGTCCTATAAAGCTCAACCACTCCTAGAAAGAGAAAGATATATACATGAATCACTTGTTATGGCTATGGATTGTTCTATTCTTCTCTTGGAAGAGGATGTGGTAGTTCTTTTCTTGTTTTACAAATTCTTTAAAAGACATTTTTCATTTTGAATAATTTGTTGTGTAAACTCAACTACTCCTGGGAAGGGAAAATTCATACCTGCACCACTCAATGTGACAGAGATAATTTGAGTCTATCTTGAGAAACTCTTGTCTAGATGGAACTTGGAATAGCAATTCATGAGTAGTCTTTTGTTCGATTATTGAATTTCTATCAGCAACTTGCAGCCTAGCTAATGTACTATAAATTAATGAATGTAGAGGGGATTATATCTTGTAAATTGAAGCCATTTTCGTCTCATAAATGACAACTTCTGCATCTTACTTTGCTTTAAATTTTGCATTGAAATTAAGAACACTTTGATAAAATTTTGATCACCAATAAAACATCTTGGGATAGGAGAATTGAAAACTCCTCTCAGAGAGAACCTTGAATTTTCTTTTTTCCCATTTTCCAAACTACTTCATTACTTCTAAACTAAAAATTTGAATCTTTTTATTATTCAAAATTATATTGCATTCCTCAAGCTTCTATAAACATTAATCAAAAGTCATGAAGTTGCATTTCTTACAACATAAACATTTCTTTAATTTGAATTAGTTTCCAGTGTAAGCAATCATATTTGAGTTGATATGCGTTGGATTAGGACTAGATTGCCACACAGAGCTAAGTATTTTCTTTCCATCTCTCTCTCTCTGTCTCAAAATAGTTCACTTGTACCTTGTGAGATTTATGGAGCACAAGCTAATTTTCTCTTTACTGGACATTTTTGTGGAAGATTGAACACTACTTATGCATTTTCAAGGTACTCAGATTCCATTACTTCTCATTCCCATCATTTAATACATAGAATCTTGTTTTACACTGTCTTCATGAATTGATAAACAAGTCTCTCTTTCCTCAATTACTTCCACTTTCTAGGTGGTGGTTTTCTGTATTTAGTGTTGCTCACAAACTTTACCTTCAATAATTTCAAGATAAAGATAATTTGTAGAATGGACATAAGTCGTCTTCCATATTTGAATGCACCATCTACTCCAAAATCTATTTATTCATTGATCAGGGAGCTTAAATTATATCTATACTATAGTTGTATTGCTTGCACTCCATGATTTGGATTTCATGATATACTGGCCCAAAATTCTAATGAATTATCCTTTTATCTCTTGGTTGATTATTTCTGAAGTTTTCATTAATGTGATGTTCTAGATGGGAACAAAGCACGTGTTTGATGACTTTGGATTAAGACAAACCTAAAGATACTGCATGCTTTGTTGGCTAACTTTTCATTATTCACTTTTTCAAAGGATCAATGAATATATTTGTTTGATACAATGATAACTTGGTTGCACTACAACTTTGGATGAACACCTAAAGTAGGAGGGAGACATTGCATGTGGATCCATAGATGATGGATATGCTAGATGGAAATAGAATCTTTGCATTCTGATGGCATAAATATTTCTCTCAAAACTAAAAAGAAGAAAAAGTCAAGGCATTTTGGTATGGGACCCTCTTCAACTTCCATGGATGCTGTAGGGACTTTAGGTTTACCTAGAAATGTATGGAACAGTTCTTTGTTGCTTCCTTGAAATTAACTATGACTGCTACCTGGTTTTGATTTGATATACTTGTTTAATATCCATTCTTTTTGTTGTTGTGAATGCAGGGTCTGGGATATTAACCTAAGTGGCAACAAGATGTTACTTCTTAGCTTGATCAGGTATCATTATCTTTTGTTGTGGTACCCTGCTTATGAATATTGTGATAAATTAATTTTCTTTTTAGGTTTTAGACACTAATGAGAAATCACTGAACTTTGAGGTCAACATTAAACACACTAGAATCAAATCATTTGTTGTTATTTTGGGGAGCAATTTCTTCTAGCATTTTGAAAATGAATTTTAACATAGAAACGTTGTAATAGAAGAATATAATGAACTGTGTTCCAATAATGAAATATTCCAGAAATTGAAAATAATAATCTTGTGGCAATGATAGGTGATAGGGTTAACAAATTATGTAGATGCTTTATCTGCCATATTTTTCCTCAGTTGTAGTTCAAATGCTTGATATGCTCATAAGCTTCTAAGAAAAATAAATTGTTGACCAAGGAAGTTCATTTATAATTGTGTGAATCCTTAAGACAAAAAGGATGCTAATATTTTTAAGATATGTAAATGCAGGGAAATAAATAACCTTGAATTAATTTATAGTTCAATTAACTGATACAAAATAGTAAAGTTGGAGCCTTTTTTCCATTTCATCTATGGAAAATGAGACCTTTGGGGGAGTGAACTTTTAAAGTAGCATCCATTTTCTTTGTTTGTAGGAAAGTTGGGGTGAGGTATAGATTGTTGTGAGTGATATTGTGGGTTTTTCTTGAGCCCTTACCTATTTTTTTGTGGTGTTTTATTTGAGTTGGAACTGGTTTGGGCCAAAGAAGTAGGCAAGAGGGTAGATAGAATGGCCTCTAAGGTAGCTTCTTGTATAAGCAAATCAAAACTAGTTTGGGTGGGGATTTTTAAGCATGTGGTGCTGAAGGAGATGGTTAGATAGGGAAAAGTTGCTCATATCTTGTTAGAACCATGAGAAAAATATAATCATTTTTACATATTTACTTATATTCTAATTTAAATTAAGATATCAGCACGCCTATGGAACTTAGATTATCTTGATTTATGAGAGCATGAGTTACCTTTCAAATTGGATTTTCATTAGACCTGAAAAACCTTCTTTCATCAGACAGTGTAGAAATGACCAGATCTCTTGGTTGAAGGACTATTTGCACCACTAGGAATTGATATTAGTGTTGCAGCAGAAGAGGGAATATAGCTATTTTTGTTAAATCCTTTCCTATAGAGAGCTTTCCATCATAGTTGATTCAAGGTTGTCACTCTAGCTCAACAAGACTCTACTTTTGTTTTATTGGAATATAGAAGAGATAGGAAATGTAGTAATTGGGGAAAATGCTATAGTAGCTTTGCTAGCAAAGGGATTCACTATCTATGATGGTCACTTGACCCAACCTGGGGTGGTTGGGTCCTCCTTTTTCATAATGGGGGAAGATTCTAGAGTCAAGAGGGGAACATAAAACAATTGGAACCTTAAGAGCCTTTGATATATGGAGTTTTTCTATTTTCTAGTAAATGGTTTGAATCCCACCTATTTGAAACACTCCCCATTGTAGAGAGGGGAAAGAGGGCCCTATAGATCTCTTTCAATAGGAATTGATAGGGTTCTACAATAGGGAAGCATAGCATGCTGAGTCAAATGGATGCTCCTTCCACATAGAAGTTTCTTGAATTGAAAGAATGACCCCAGGATCGAAGTTTCCCTACAGTTCATGAATGCAGTACTCTATCACTACATTTTCTCACTAACTTTTCTATAAGATCAGTACCCTTGATCTTTCTCCCATGCATGTGAGGTTGTTGATGAATTCTACCTTTTTCATGCTTTAATGTGTCATTTCTGAGTGCTCATTCTGCATTTTTATCTCACCTAATTGTGCGGAGATGACATCCATCTTAATTTCAAAAATGAGAATCTTACCTACATTAGTATCTCTTTTGTGGTGCTTTATCCAAATCTGGAGTGATCTTGTGACTGGCTAGAATTCTTGATGACTGACTTGTTTCTTTTGGTCACATATTACCAGTTGCTTGTCTCTCTAGAACATTTGTAAGAAAAATTAACATAAACTAATCCTATAACAATTTGTTGCTTTGTCAGGTTTTTTAATACAAATGTGTACTGAGTGCAACTATTCTTTGACGAGCAATGAGAGTTGAAATCACACTTCTTAAATTTATATTGTACAACCATGAAAACTATTGATAAATAAAATTGAACGGTGATCAATTGCAAATGTATGCTATATTGCCAGGAGAAAATTGAGGTTGAACAACTATTTGTTTGTTACCTTGCATACAGTGATGCAGATAAAATTTTAGATTAACTGTATAAGTTACACCAAATTTAACAAAATATTAAGTTCAGTAGGAAAAATTAATAAGATATATGGAATTTTTTCTCTTTGGGTCGAATTTGATCCAGGTGATTTGAGAGGAATTATAGATGCACCAATTGATAGTAGTAGAAACCCTTTTTAGTGTTTTCTGACCAGTCAGGAAACTTATATTAATAGGATTACAGTTTAATGTAGCTCCACCTAATAGTTGTTAGAATTATATCCAACAAGGTAGCATCTATTTGGTATTATGGGTGATTTAATCAATCCATTCTTACTGATAGTGACAATATTTAGTACCAGATAAGAAGATGTGTGTTACACTCTCAATCATCTTGAGGTGTGGGATAATCCTTTAGCTGTCGTGTCTTTTTGGGGGCATACTCACACCTGAAACCACACTGAATTTTCTTCAGAAGACATGAGAAAACTATTTAAGTAGTTTTTTTTTAAACTTCAGTTATTGGCTTCAAACTTCTATGACAACTTTGGAGATTATTGAATATTGATCATATAAGAGATACTCAAAAAATATTGAAACTGATTATTTTGATTGTTTCCTGCAACTTGCAAATGCAACAAAAGAAAAGTTCTCTACAAATAGTGATCATATGGCCCTCGTCCATGCATATGAGGGCTGGAAAGATGCACACACAAATGAATTGGTTTATGATTATTGTTGGAGGAATTTTTTGTCAACACAAAATTTGCAATCCATACAATCTCTACGCAAATAGTTTCATTTTATTCTAAAGGAGGCCAATTTTTTGGATGGTGATGATATCTTAAATGAGCTGAGGGATGATCAATATTTGGTAGAAGAAGTTATATGTGCTGGTCTTTTTCCTGGCGTAGTTTTAGTTGTGGTGAGATATTTAGCATCTAGTATCTATACTCCATGGGGATTTGACTTTTCGTTGATACATTAGTTATAGAAAGCTTCATAAATTTATGTATTACCACCTAAATTTTTTAAAGGCAATTGTTTAATTAAATTTGAGAGCTTCTAACCTCTCATGAATATCATGAGTTAAAACTTCAGAGAAAATCATTATATCATTGGTCAGAATAGTCTTGATAGTTTAGATTTTTATGTATGACCAAGAAAAACTGTTCTTTTTTTCTACTATGGCAACAAAAACTAAATTGAAACTCAAAAAATTGAAGGGAAAATAAGTAGTGTTGAACTTACATTTTAAGCACTTAGTAATCTAGATTTGACCATATCAATCAATGTCACAGGAATGCGGGATATCATTAGTTAGAATACTCTTGAAGACTTGAAAGTGTAGAGTTTGATATATGACCCACAAAATTGAAACTCAAAATTGAAGGGGAAAATAAGTAGGTTTGAACTTAACATTTTAAGCTCTTAATAATATATTTATTTATTTATTTTCTCAATTTCTATTCACAAGTGGCAAAATAATATTTCTTCTTGTGCAGAATAAGAAAAATGTATTTCTATGAAGACTATGCTAGATGGTCAAGTTCTCCTTTTTGTTGTTAAGTTTTTCTAACAAGACTATTTTAGTTTCTTTCTAGCTATTGCTAGAAAGATCATTCTACATAATCCTTTGAAGATTAGATTGGATCATCTACATTTGTTGGAGTCATTGTTCTTTTGCTTCTATGCTATTTTTTTTACAGTTTTTATATTTGGTTGTAGAATTCGGTTAATGCTCAAAAGGAAAATATTCCTTGGCCCTGTATGGTGTTCTTTGAGAAAGTTAAAGTAAATTCAATATTTATTCATGATTCAACAGGAATCTCAGATTCTATCTTACTGCTTTTTGGAGGTACACTTACTCGTGGAGAAGTAGTGAGTTTTATGTTTCTTTTGTAATAATTTCTATCTATCTATGGCTTGCTGATTAATTCTAGGAGAATGTTTTTCTTTTGATAGTTACTCATAGTTAGGATTTTTGATATTCTCTCATGTTTTAGGATGGTCATTTGAAAATTTTAGATGGATACTTGGAGTTCTTTATGGAACTAGATCTAGCAGAGATTTATTTGAAGCTCAAAGATGAGCTTGATGACCTAATTCAAAAGAAGGTATGTTCAATGCATTTTCATAATTAGATGTAATGGTATCTAATATATTTGAGTTTGATATTTCATAAGTTTTGTTACTCTTATTAATAAGATGAGTTACTTTGTTGACAGCTTCAAAACCCTAGCATGGATATTCACAAAGTTGGTGGTCATCTATTGCAAGCTGTTCGAGAGCTCTTGTTTGTAGATAGATGTGAAGGGAGGTATTTAATTTGATAACTAATAGGGGGGAGTTCTAGATCAAAACCTCCAACGATCCCAGGGCTATCCATGGAGTGCATCATTGAGGAGCTTCAGTCCCGAATAAAAAGGCTTGAATGATGGCATATGTTAAATACAGTAAGTATTTTCCAGATTGTCACTCAAATGTTTGTCCTTATGGGTTGTGCTCTTTATAAACATTGTAAATAAGTAAATTATTTGTGAGTAGATGGAAAATAAAAGCTTTCAACTATTTCATTGCTTTAAATTTTCTTTTCTCCTACTTCCATGCATATGCTATTATTTTGTTCTTTTGAATATTTATTTTTTATTTTTGGAGAAATGCATGTTATTTTACATCAAAGAACAAGAGAACTGCAGTAGCTTAATATTTTTGTTTTTTCTCTTGAAAGTTTCTTGGTGTAAATAAGAGAAGATTATATTTTTTATCCTTTTACTGCGTGTTCACTTCTTTCCATACATGCAATCTAGTCTTTGAGAAATCTAGAAAAGTGTCTTGTATAAGCTTGCCTAGGATTTCCCTGTTCCTTTTCTTCTCAATTCTTTTTTGCCCCTTTTGTGCTTTTGGGTTAAAAGCACACAAAAATCCTAAAACCCCCAATCACATAAGGGAGCTGGTCCTCTCAAATTCATAGGGAGACCATTAATTTAATAATTATTTTTCCAACTGTTGTGAGTATTTGTCGATTCCCATTGGGTAAGTCAAGCTAATTTGCAGTGACAAATCTGTTAACCAACAAATAGATTGATAATGATATTCCTGATAGGGGTTCTTTTCTTGTTGTATCCATAACTTCCATTTTACCTTGTTAGCTTGGTTGGGACAAATATTATTTTAAGTGAATTATTTAGTTCTTTGTTCCAACTTCACATGAAATGTTGTTCTCAGGCTTTACGAGTATCACTCACTTCTGGATATAAAACATTCCTTAATGCTTTAGGAGCTTTTAAATAGTCATTAAATGGCACATAAGTTGGAGTCTCTTCTCATCATACTCCATCAAAATAGTATAATATTTCTTGGCTGAATAATATTCTTGTTGAAAGAAAATTGCTTTGAAATTTCAATGTTCTTGAAATGTGGACCTGATGGTATACATACCACTACTATTCATCAAGTACATGGAGCATGGTTACCGCCTTGGCTTGCAATTCATTTTGCTAAATTTTAGGTAAGTGCATCTAAATAAATTTAAATTTTAGACCGTTATAGCTATGAAAAATTGAATTTTCATCTGGTGCTTGTTTTAAAATTTTAACATCTTCTCTCTTTGGAATAGGCATTTGTATCATCATATTGGGCAAGCCATGTGAAGCTTGTTATGGAGATTGTGCTAGATAAGGTAATTGATTCATCAATTTTGAATTTACTTGCTCTTGATTTGTTCATATGATGTATCATGGTAGTGCAGCTTTTTTCATGTAGGCATTTAATTGACTATCTATTGAATATCAGGCATCAAAAAAGGTTTCCATTGCTCATGACTGTGTGAAGCCACTTCTTGAGATGCCACAGACTATATGTAGACTTAGTTCTTTGTTTATTTCATTTGCCTATAATCATAGTGGTCAAGAATGTTGCATTGGTAAATAGAATATTTAACTTAAATAAATCAGTCTTGTGTATCTGTATGTCTGTGGTCATCCAATTCGGCAGGATCATGATTGGTTGGCCTTGCACAGGATATTTTATTTGCTAAAACTAAACATCAAAACTATTTTCCAACTTTTAATTACATTTTTGATTTATTGCACTTAAAATATAAGTTGTTGGTTTCCTTTAACTAAGTTACTAACTTCAGGGAAGAACACTTTAGAGTTTACTAATGTGTTGACATTTCCATCAGAAATCTTTTCAAAATCTACCCCCTGTAAGATGATCATCCCAACTTGGCTTAAGCATTATCAGGCATTTGAATTCTTCTTAGATGCTCCCAAATAATAATGTTGTTTGACTTTAATATATCAATACAAAGTAAAGAAAAGGATCTAAATGCACACTATTTGCTTGTTTATCATTATATTTATGGCTGCAAATCATTTGTGTAGGTAGTGTACACATCTAAAAATGTCGAGTTTAATTCTTATAATATATTTTTTATGTTGAAGGTAACATAGTACTATATTCACAAAAAAATGCTTAATATCTAAACCATTAAACGAATGGGGGTAATCATGACCAAATGAAATTACCAGGTAGAATTTTACACATTTCTATTTAGAATTTTATTTCTTAGCATTGCCTTGCAGATTTTTCTGCCCTTAGATAAATAAATTTTACACATTTGTGTGAAGTATGTGCAGCCCTCATCCACTAAACTTGCATGATTGCATGCACCTAGAACCCAAGCAAAGCTTACATTGTTAGGATGTGTTTCAGAGTGCTTCATTAATTCAAATATTTTGAGAGGTTCCTTGCAAAATCCATTTTGTGCACATTTTGTAATCAATCATTTCATTCCATGAAATGACATCTCTTTGAGGCATTATGTCAAACAATTCAGGTGTTTTGTCTATAATTCCACATCTTGCATTTATATCTATCAGAGCATATCCAACTATAACATTTGACAAAAATTCCCCTACCATTATGATTTTGTGCATGTTCATAGCCCATCCCAAAGCTCCCATTTTGGCACAGACAGGGAGGACTCTAGCAAAAAAATTGGCTTTATACTTGCCAATTGCATTCGTTTGAAAGTTTCAAAATCCTTTTCAACAAAAAATTTTCTACAAAACCTGCAATCATTTCATTCCATTAGATGACAACTCTTTGAGGAATTCTATCAAACAATTCACGTGCATTGCCTGTGCTTCCAAATTTTGCATGCATATCTACCATAGCATTTCCAACCATAATATCTGACAAAAATCCACCTTCTGTTATGCTTTGATGGATGTACATACCTTGTCTAAAGCTCCCATTTTATTATAGGCAAGGAGTATGCTAGCAAAGGTTATGGAATCTGGCTTTACAC